>JARYGA010004684.1:0-22092 GCA_030545235.1 Helianthus tuberosus | reverse complement strand
CCACCCCCTTCGAGGGTGATACTTTAAGCAACACTTTGTCGCCTACTTCGAAGTTAAAAGCTTTACGCTTTGGATCAGCGTAGCTCTTCTGCCTATCTCGGGCAGCTTTGAGACGGTCACGAATCTGGACAATCTTGTCCGTCGTTTCAAAGACTATCTCTGGTCCTGATAATTGGACATCTCCAACTTCCGCCCAACAAACTGGCGTTCTACACTTTCTACCGTATAATGCCTCAAAAGGCGCAGCCTTAATGCTGGTGTGGTAGCTATTGTTGTAGGAGAATTCGACTAACGGTAGGTGTTTATCCCAACTACCACCCAAATCGATCACACATGCACGTAGCATGTCTTCCAAAGTTTGAATAGTACGCTCACTCTGACCGTCTGTCTGAGGATGGTAAGTCGTACTAAAATTCAAACGTGTGCCCAAAGATTGTTGGAAACTCTTCCAAAAATGTGACGTGTATCTAGTATCTCTGTCAGAGATAATAGACACAGGTATGCCATGTAAGGCTACAATCTTATCCACGTATAATTGGGCTAACATGTCAGAGCTATAAGTCTCCTTGATGGGTAAGAAATGTGCTGACTTAGTCAGTCTATCAATTATAACCCATATTGTATCATTCCTTCCCTTGTCTTTGGTAACTTGGTGATAAAATCCATGGTTACCATTTCCCACTTCCACGTAGGAAGTTCAAGCTGTTGTAGCAAACCTGACGGTTTCTGATGCTCGGCTTTGACTTGCGCACAAGTCAAGCATTTAGCTACATAGGTGGCTACAGACTTCTTCAAGCCTATCCACCAATAATTTACCCTTAGATCCTGGTAATTGATCTTACCAATCTATTGCCCCTACAATAGATGTTTATCATTCTATCTTTACAAGGTCTCCAAGGGAGCAGCCTTGATGCTTACATATCAACTATCATAGAAAAGCTTATCTTAAGGTGAGATGGTTATTCCAACCACTACTTAACAAATTTTAAGGATTAGTTGATCCTTGTAGTTAGTCGAACAAATCGACGATTCAGAGCAGCTGATGGCAATTCTTAATTGTTGCCTAATTAGGGTTGCGGTAAATAATGCATAAGCAAAATGAACCGTCTTTCTTATTTAACAATATCAAACTTTCGGAATATCGAGTTAGGCTATATGAACCCTCTATTTTAAAACTTAGTAAATCAGGGTTTCGATTCTTCCAATGATGGTACTAGCCGTCTTGGTGATTTCATAATAATACAGCCTTAAATGGGATATAAATCTTAATTCTACCTGCCTCTCAGGGGTAAACAGGGAAATCTTAGGAGAAGATAGTCAAGATACGAGGAGGTTACAGGGATTTCCATATCTCAGACTCCAGTTCACCCATCATTGCTTGTGTCAAATAGGTGACACCTTTATGTTACTAGTTCACGAATTCCTTAATCGGAACATTCACTGGGACAATTCCATTCAGGATATCTCCTTTGAATACCATTAGTTGACTTTAGTACCATATGACCTCTCGGAATATCTTTGTGGTCCCATGCATTAAACCCCCCATACTGATCAGGCATGGAAGCAATCTATGGAACTTAGTAAGATACACCAATCCTCATATGGCGCTTTTATCATACTATCTGGGATTCTGAATCGATAGAGATTAAAGAGATATCAACTATATATGCTGACGCACCTCCTCTTAGAGAGAGGACATTTCGAGAACTTTACGACTGAAGGTTTCTGATAGGAACAAAAGAAATGATTCTTCTGATTTTGCCTGTAACTTTTTCCTTACACTTAATATCTGGGGTTTTTATGGGAATATTTCTACAAGTTTGCTAAGCTTAAGATCTTATGAGAGACTTAGCAGCATCTTAACCCAACGTATCTCCTTGAGTGGTCAAAGGCTCACCATAAGGAGTTTTGATAACTACTTGCTTCTTATCACTTGCAATATGGGCTTGGTTATCAGACGACCAACCCATTCTTATCACTATATCGAGTCCTTTATTATATAAATGAAAACGAGGACAGCAGAAAAGAATGATTCCTAATGGATATAAAACATCCATATAATATTGCTGAAGCAGTCTCTGAGGTACTATCGGTAAATTTTACTTTACATTTAGCGTTTAGAGTTTTAGCAGGCAGATTTAGTGACTTACAAAATCTATTGTCTACGGAAGACTTATCTGAACCTGAATCAATTAATACTCTAGTATGAGCGTTATTGATAAATAAATTACCTGTTGTGACATTGTCATCCTGAATAGCCTCTTGAGCATTCATCTTAGAGCTTCCAGCTTTGGTCTTCTTAACTTCCTCAAGCTTTTTAGTGTATTTAGGGCAGTTGGTCTTAATGTGCCCTTTTCCATTGCAACCATAGCAGGTTGCGTCTCCCAATCTCTTGCAATCCAAGGTCTTATGCTCCTTGGACTTGCAGATTCCACAGTATAGAGGCTGAGATTCATACCTGCAATTCCCGAGGTGGTATTTCCTACAGGTTTTGCATCTGGTCTTTTCACTGGTCTGCTGTTTGTCCTTCAAATCCTTCCCAGACTTAGTTGCTCCTTCCTTGGCAGCATTAGGGCAATTAGTACTGATGTGGCCCTTTTCGCCGCAGCTGAAACAGTTTGCATTCTTTATGTCCCTACATTCGTGGGATTGGTGGCCAGCTCTTTTACAGATGCCACATTGCTTTATCTTTTGATTTGATCGACACTGTCCCCAGTGTCTTCTTTTGCAGGTTTTACATTCGGGTTTTGCCTCATTTGGTTTGGACTGGTTAAAGCTTGAACCGGTCTTACCCTTTTGTAACTCCTATTTGGGGTTTTATTGCACTTTCGCTTATGAACCTTCAACACACGGTCCACAGCGTTGCTTACGGCGGTATTTATCATAGCCTGAAACTCGGTGCTTGTTAAGTTCCGTTTTGTATCTTCATTCTGATCAACTGGATGATGGTGAGCTTCATAGGAGTCAGCCATGGTGAAGCTTTGAAGGCTACTATCCAAGTAGAAACAATTGGTTTAATCATATAGCGAATTGTCGAATTTGATGAATAAATAGCCATGGCGCAATTAAACCATATAGGCCAATAGATAGTATCTAATTTATTTGATTATGTTTTGCCTAAGTTTTTAAATAAACCATCTTTGGCGTTTAAGCGGAATATAATCCTTCATATTTATTAGACAGGGGACATAAGTCACGACTGCCAATGTCATACTGACATCTTTTATATATAGTACGAGGGCTTGTTCCAAAGGACTTATGATGGCTCAGAGGCCTTGTCACTAGGGAAATTTTAAAACATAATCGATGATTCCTTTGGATCGGAAAATTTCATAGTTCATTGTCTTGACAAGAAGTTATGAAATAAAACTATCTTTTAGATGTATTCATCGTTTACCCGTAGGTATACATCCCTTGGATGTTTTGATGTATTCATCAAGTTCAACGTTTATTGGTCATGATTCCTTTTTGATCATTTATGCTAAAATAAGGGGTTTGGAAAAATTTCCTAATATAAAGGTGACAAGTGCGATTCTATCGCATCACTGTTGCCAGGAGTGTCATCATATTTATAATGTTAATAGGATTTGAATCCTTTGAATAGGTTCCACCATCTTGGCCTCGTTTGGAATGACATATAGGCTAGGTCGTACCTTTAAGGTTCTTTTTAATATTTATACTGGCAGGAAAGGAATGGTATTTATTTTATTCAGGATTTTTATCATAATCCTAATTTATAAGTTAATAATAGCACAAATGGCCTAGTCGTGTAGACAAGTTTAATTTATAAGCCATGATTTCAGAGAATCGAGGCATTAATGTTTTAATAATAGCACAAATGGCCTAGTCATGTAGACAAGTTTTATTTATAAGCCATGATTTCAGAGAATCGAGGCAATTTAGTAATGGCACAAAAGGCCTAGTCACAAGGACGTTTATAAATTATAAGCTATGATTTCAGAGAATCAAAGCATGAAGGTAAATTGGCACAATAGGTCTAGTCACAAGGACGTTTATAAATTATAAGCTATGATTTCAGAGAATCAAAGCATGAAGGTATATTGTCACAATAGGTCTAGTCACAAGGACGTTTATAAATTATAAACTATGATTTCAGAGAATCAAAGCATGAAGGTATATTGGCACAATAGGTCTAGTCACAAGGACGTTTATAAATTATAAACTATGATTTCAGAGAATCAAAGCATGAAGGTTTGAACCTAGTTCATTACCTTTATCTGACAGGGAGTCATAACTACAGCTGTCTTTTGGCTCATGTAGAAATGAGCAAGGCCCGTAGGCATTTTATTAACAGACAGTGAGTCATCGCTACCATTGTCTTTTGGCTCATGTAGAAATGAGCAAGGCCCGTAGGCATTATATTAACGGACAGGGAGTCATCGCTACCACTGTCTTTTGGCTCATGTAGAAATGAGCAAGGCCCGTAGGCAACATATTACCAACGTATGGTAAAAATATGATCATCTTAATTGATGACCTAAACCCATGATTCAGAGATCATAAAAATTGGGTTAGGAATCTTTTGAAGGATCCAATAATAAGAATGACGTGTGTGATTTTAATGAATCACGTCTGTCAGGAGCGTTAACATGTTTACAGATGTTAACGGGGATTTGAATCTTTTGAACAGGTCTTACCATCTTGGCCCGGTCCTATAGTGACCCGAAGGCTAGGTTTCACTCTAAGATTCCTTTAATAATAAACGCAGAACAATCCTAACTCAGGATAAGGATCTGAACCTAAATTGAGGAACTGCCATCTTGGCCGCGTCTTAATAATGACACCAGGCTAGGTCTTGTCCTTTTTTAGATTTTGCCATTTTATTATAATGGTAGATCTTATAATATAGGAATGATATTTTAAACATAATCGTTCCTTTAAAATTTAAGCAAGTATATAGTTGCCCTAAATGGGACTTCTAATAAAAATGACTTGCCCATGCAAAGGCTAATCAGAAAAATAATCAAGGAAGTAATTAAAAGACAATGAAACGAATTGGAATTTGTCCTATGTTCTTGTCTAGACTCAAGAATGTGCAACTGTGTAACTGAGATTAAACGCAAAAAGGCTAGCGTTTAATTCACTCAGTGTTGGCTCTGATACCAACCTGTCACACCCCGATTTCCACGTGTCACCGGTGGGCCCGGTGGGGAGTATCGTGATGTGATTGGCAACATAATAGTCAAACAACACAATATTTAATATGCACAGCGGAAGCAAATTGTAAGATATAATACAACTGAATTTAATATTGTAATATCAAAAGTCACAATATTCGGAAGTTTATCCACAGACGGATCGAAAATAAAATAGAAACAATAGTTCAACAGACTTTAGGCATCTTAAGCTTGCGAGACTTCTATTGATGCTAAGGAGAAATCCCAGCCAATTACGCTTAGTACCTGCATTTAATCTTTTTGGAAAAATACGTCAGTTTACACTGGTAAATACAATCAACTGACTCATTTTGAAAATGGTTTAAGAAAATTGATTTGGGTGCACGTGGCACAAAATATCTTTTATAATTTGATTAAAATGCACAGAGGCAAAATTAACCTTTTATAACTTGGGAGAATTATTTAAATATATAATCTTGTGAACGAATTACATGTTCCTTGTGCGTTCAGTAGCCCGGATCTTGTCCGGGTTAAAGATCAATAGACACACCACATTATTCTTTTGTGCACTGACGGGTGTACGCCTAAACCCAGCGCTTAAGTCGTGGCCATTTCGTAAAATGATGCCAAGGATATCCGGGACATGGTCATTAACCCCCCAAAGGCTTTAAGTAACAAGACTGTTTAAACGAGCCGATCAAATTATTCAATTAACCACCCAACGATGGAAGATTTGATGCCCGATCAAGCGGTATTCTATATACCGTAACCCAAGCCCGTATAGGGAAAATAAGTTAAAAGTATTTACCTGAGCAATGTATAAATCACAATAAGCAAACGCAAGTAGCTTTTACTGGTACTCCTAATCTGGAACGAAGGTTTATAATAACCTATTAGAATCCTAACGGGTCTTTAGTTAAGCTTAAGCTTAGACCGGTTAGTTTCAAAGACACGGTTCGTACGCACGATTAAGCGAAGACCGGATAGAATGTGATTTAGACCCGACAAGTTCAGAGACTTGTTTAATATTGGTATTTTATACACATTCTGGATTTTGAGATAAAACCGTTAAGGTTTGACCCGTTTAGGCTAGTTTATGTAAACTAGTTACATAAACCGAACCGAACGCGTAATAAGCGTAACGGGTATTCATATGAGCCATTTACAGGTTTCCTAAGTTAATATGCTTCATATATGTTGTGACATCAGTAAGATGTCTTTTATTATGCCCGAAATGAATTTAAACACAAACTATGCCCCGTAGGGGTAGTTTGGT
This sequence comes from Helianthus tuberosus, assembly GCA_030545235.1. Classification (NCBI taxonomy): domain Eukaryota; kingdom Viridiplantae; phylum Streptophyta; class Magnoliopsida; order Asterales; family Asteraceae; genus Helianthus; species Helianthus tuberosus. Next base: position 15,678 of record JARYGA010004684.1, on the reverse strand, counting down.
CATTTAAAAGGTTATAAAAGAGTTTAAGTAGTATCCTGAGTTACAGGTCTGATTTAATCAGCCAAGATACTCATTTTACTAAGTTATAACAGTAGGGTAAAGTATATATGTGAAATTTATCAATTTTAACCAAACTATGCCCCGTAGGGGTATTTTGGTAATTTCACATAAGCCGAAAAGCTCAAAACTGAAGTCTGAGTTTAACAACCTTTGCTTACTGTTAAAATATTATAATTTTCCTCAAATATCAGTAGGTATCAACCCTTGTATGTTTAATATAGTTATAGCACATACTATGCGTTAAAAACGTTTAAAAAGGCGATTAAAGCCATTTCCGGGTTCGATACATAAGCCTGATATTTTTATTATTCCAGAAGGCTAAAAATAATTTATTTATCATATGTGATCAGTAGCAAAAGGTTTGGAGTTGATTAGATATGTAAAACTCATTTTATGGCCCGTAAGGGCAAAACCGACAATTACCGGATTAAGCCTACGACTATTAGTTATGCTCAGCCTAAAATTAATTAAAAATCTTTAAAAATCCCAAAATAATATATACATCAATGGGTAAAAGATTTGATATCAAAAAGTATGTTTAAATAGGCTATACGCTAATTACGCCGTTTTATTAACATAAAGCTTTAATTTTACGCTAACGAGCATAACTCTTAACCTACACCTCAAACTGATGTCAAATTTTGTATGCAAGTTTATATATCAGTAATTAAGGTTTCTACTCTTTTACATTTCCAAAAATCATGTTTTAAGGTGAAAAGGGCATAATGGTCAACATATGAGCAATTAACGGAATCATGCATATTAATTGGTTAACTAATGAACCATGGTGTATAATCACAGAGGGTTATACTAGCATGTAACCTGGTCCAAATGAAGCTCTTAGGTATTTTTAAAACATACCATAACGGGTCAGAACTGAAAGTCAAAGTATAAGTCAAACTATGCGACTTTCGGTTCCGAACCGGGTCTTTACAGGAAGTTGTCGGGTTGAACATGTTTAGACATGTTCTTACACTTATTACCAAGTTATATTAATGATCAAACAGTTTGTATATGTTCTACATTGCTAATTATGCATAAATTAGATTTTTAGTATCCTGTTGACTTTTTCTTAGCAAGTTTGACCCGACTTTTGACCTGGTTAGAGTGGTAATCAGGGGGAGCCCTTTTAAGGGTTTATTATCCACATAATTACCAACTTATAACTACTTTTAATTCGAGATTTGACTGAGCCATTATTAATTAATCTCGAAGTCAAACCGTAATTACGACGGTTTGACTTTTAGCTAGATAACTAAGCTAAACTCAATAAAAGAAAGGATTAGCAACTTACTGAAGTCCTAAGCTTGATTAGTGATCACTTGGAAGCAGACTTGAGCTCCAGGAATGATCAGAAAGCTTGAAGGAAGGTGTGAAGAATGAGTTGCAACTTCATGGCCTTTTATAGTGTTTAATCCACCATAAGAAATTGACACACAAGTCTACAACTCACCACAACTGATTAACAAGTGTTCCTAGTGCTTCGGGGGTGCCTAGGGGTCGTCCAAGATGAGGCAAATCGGTTAAAAGTCAAACACAAGGGCCATGGCAGACAAAGAAGCAAGAAATTCGCATCAGATGGGCCTAGGCGTGACGCGACGGACCCTCCCTGGGCCTCGCGTCGCGCGACACCTTGTCTGACTCAAATCAAATTTTAGATTTTTATGTTTTGATCCTTGCCCCTTCAAACTTTGCTTAGACATCCCTTCTTGCATTTTGAGCCCTCCAATTAGGTTTATAAGGGCTTGAAAACATATACCCACTTTGTTAAGTCCCCGGTTAACTTAAATGTTACCCGAAAAGTCCTAACTTTCAACGTTGACGCTTTAACCCCTCGCACACGAATTTGATCATAACTTTCTCATACGATAACGAAACTTTATGAAATTTATATCGTGCATTCTAGTGAGCATAATTAATAGTTACAAAACTTCAGGTTTGTCAAAAGGTCACTCAGAGGTATAACTTAAACATGTTGACACATTTAACCCCTGTAGTTTGTAATCTCTCACTTTTAGCTTCGCATGATCCATGATTTATTCGTTTGATGCGATAAACGTCATGTTGGGTTAATGTACATTATATTTATTCACTGTTGACATTTAGAACTCGTATATTCACATACTTTCCATGTTTGTCAACTTTAGTCCTTTTATAACATTCTTTCACATATTTAAACATGTGACACGTGTCAACTCATTATAGGACGTGAATTTTCCGAGGTGTTACAGAATGTAAGTAATATTGTTAGGGATTTAGTTAGTTGATATTTATTTGAGATGTTATGATGTTCGGGGATCATGACTAGCTTGATAAAGTTAAAACAGTGTTTCTAGTGTAAATTTGGTGTTTCGGGTAGTGTCCGGTTGTTCGGTTAGTTACTGGTTCGTTAAGGTGCTAAACTTCGCAGTTTAGTGTGCTTTATGTACCCTTTTGTGACACTTTTAATTCCCGACACTTAGGAAAGCATTCAGGACCATTTAACCATATTTCTGCATGAAATTAGATTGTTAAAATGCTGATTTTTGCTGAATTCAGCACTTTGTGTGAGTTCCAGGCACTTTCCGGCACTTAAACTATCACTAGGAAGACAGTTTTGTGATCTTTACTTTCCTACACACTATACTAGTGTAAGACTTAGTTTCTGGCTCATACTCGGTCTTAAAACACTGTCTGTCTATGTGCTGAGTTCTGTCAGCACTTTGCTGATTTATCTGTTCACTGTGCTAATTGTGCTTCGTGCATCCTTTATGTCAATATGTTTGTATGCAATAATGATATGACATTATGCAATATGTGATGCACATGTAAATATAATGCAATAATCAGAAAACAGTTAATTGTAATTCAGCATAGTCATTAAGCACTAATCATGATTAATTAATTGTACGTATACCTGGATTTTTGACAGTTGTCACAACTAAGAAGTTGAATAAAAGACCCTTGGGTCAAATGGAAATGAGTCCTAAGAAAAACCATATAAATCGTATGTGAAACCGAAGTATAAATGACCCGCATAGATATAGAAGCGGAGGTGTTGCCAAATGGAAGCAATCATGGTCATGAACTATGGTGAGCATTGATTAAAGGATGGTCATCACTCATGGGTTTGAAGAGAACTATGAGTGGCAAACTAAACAAGTCGTTTATGGTCTATGGGGCCACAGACAAAGAGTTTGGACATGTAAAACCAAGGTATAAGCGACCCACGGGGTCGTAGAAGCTAAGGTATTGTTCATAATTACCAACAACAATCGCGATTGTAGTTGAAAAAAAAAAGAATGAATGAATGAAGGAATTGGGTCGTAGAAGCTAAGGTATGCTCAATGCCTTTTTAACGAGCCTGTTTGGGTAAAACGCTGAAGCGAATGAAGGAATTGGAAACTAAAGAATCCGGGTCCGGATTGTGGATATCAGGTTTAAATCTTGAAAGAAAAGCCCTAAGTGTGAAAGTTTGGGTTTGGGCCAACTTGGGTACAAACTTGGTAAAAAGTTGAAAATTTTGCTAAGTGTGGGAAAAGCCAGCAGATGCTGGCAACCTGCTGTAAAACGACCTCCTTTGCACCATGCGGGGAGAAACAAAGGTTCCCCGCGACGCGCGGGGGAGTCAGTCAACGAAAATGGTCAATGTCGGTCTCCTACGCCACACGAGGGACCAAACTAATCCTTTCGCGGCGGTGAGGACTACCCGAACTGGCAAATATTGTTTTCTTTAACATTTTTCATTTGTTTAATCGAATTACTAATCGTGTAAATGAAAATTGTGTTGGAAAATCATAAAAAGATGACACCGGATGGATGATCCAGCCATGCGAAGAACCGAATAATCCCAAATGCTTACTAACTTTCACTTTCGTTTAATGTTTGACATGAATTTAAAATGACGTCTAATTATATGTAATCAAACTTTTACGTTACATTGGCTAAATCTTATTTTGTGAAGTATATATTTGGGTCAATCGTAGAATGAAAATGTGAAATTTTATATTAAATATAGAGTAAAGTTCTATTTGAGTCCTTGTGGTTTGTGCAGTTTAACCATTTGAATCCAAAAACCAAAACTGTTTTGATTTGAGTCCCTGTGGTTTCTAATTTTAACCATTTGAATCCAAAAGTAAAACATCCAAATCAGAAACATTTGGTTTTTGGATTCAAATGGTTAAAATTAGAGACCACGGCACTACTACAAAACAGAGCTTTAGACGGGGTGATATGGGTTTTAAGACGGTGTTTTCAACACCGTCTTAAAGCACACTGGTTTAAAATCAAGTCTTATTAGACGGTGTTCAACTTGAACACCGGCTTAAACTTGATGAACACCGTCTTTTGGTGTTCAATTTGATCCCCATGTTACACTTGATGAACACCGTCTTTTGATATTATGTATAAATCGTCACTGTTATCCTGTCGTCGCAATCGTCACTATTTCCCTGTCGTCGCTGATGCTTAAAAAACGTTTTTTTTTCTTGTTTTTTCAATGCAAACCTGCCAATTTCCGATTCACGACACACAAAAACTAAATAAACATAAACATAAACTAATAAGCATAAACGTAAGCATAAATGGTTGCCTTTCAAAATAACTTAAGCATAAACGTCACAATCGGGGTTCGTTTTAAGTCACAATTTACAAACACGTCATAAAACTACCTAACATATAAAATGTAATAATTGTACGTCATATCCGCTGACCAAGAGTTGACCTGACCCGAGCTTGAGGACTCGACGCAGCCTCGACTCGATGACCCGATGTTTGACAAGGTTCTAAATACCCTTAAGACAAAACAACTCAGTCATCATCACACATTGCTTATTTATTTATGGAATGAATCAAAGAAAAGAAGTCTTTAATTAACTGATAATTTCCACCATGGCCTGCATTCTTCCAAACAGTGTGTACACTTGCTCACTCTTTCACAATATCATGAAACACGGTGCACAAAAGGGTCAAAAGAAATCATGATCGCCTACCTGGAAGTGCAATTTTAAGACGGTAACAATGACCTCCGACTGTCGTGCAAATAGTAACTAATATCGTAGGAACAGAAAGCAACAAACTTGGCAGTTTGCCTTCAATCTTTCAGTAATAACCGACCCCCTTCAGTTCTGCTTGTTGGGATTCTTGGCCATCATTCCCTTTATCAAGAAACACAACACGACCTGCAATTCAGTTATGAAACTTGTAACTTCACGTGAAAAACTTACTCATCATACAAGTTACAACACCAACAAACTAACTTGCATCTTAAACAACTTTTTAGTGAAGGTGGCAAGTGGGGGGGGGGGTATTGGATTAACGCTCACAATACTACAATAGTATCATATACGCTCACTGGCACTAGATGATACGTTAAATTAAGCGTTTAAGAAACTAACCATCTCCACGAACGGCCACTTCTCTTACACGACGAGTTAGACCTGTTATCGGATCATTGAAAATATTCGTCTCTAGATTCTCCTCCAAATATAAGGTAGAGCTACAAGCAAGACCAACAATCAGCAGAAAACAAAAAACAGGTGCAATAGCTGCCGCCCATAATAAGCGCAAGCCACTCATCCTCATAGCCATTATACAATATATCAATAATCATCATCGCAAGAGCTAAATTCTCAACCTTCTGTTCATACTCAAATTCAACAACATAAAACACTTATACCCACACTGAAAACTTAAACCGCAATAAAACAAACGACTTCAAAACAGACATTAGCTTACCCAGGAACAGCATTCTTTGCTACAAGCGCACCCAACCTCTCCGCATAAATCGAGACTCTATGCCACTGAACCATACTCCGATTCGCATAATCCCTGGGCTCTTCATTCTGCAACGGTCTCCGATTATTCCTCATCCCTCCGGTTCCTATCGACAGCATAGTCACAGCCCTCCCACTCCTCAGCTTCTTCTCTATAGCATTTTGACCCACTACCCCAATCAAGATCGCCTACTCAACACACCCACAACAAAAAAACTAAATCATTAAAACCCCACAACTCATATAAACAACCAAACTCAACAACTTAATGTATTCAATTACTAAGATATACATATATTATGTACCTTGTAAATGCCTGTATCTAAACCGTTTTCTAAGGGGCGGTCTACGGGGACCTTTTGGCGGGAACTGGAATCGGAAGATTGGGATAACGGACCCGAATCGGATTCTGGGTGGGTAGTGGGATCCGAATCGGGATCTGAGGTGGAGTCGGAAGAGGTTTCGGTGGAGAAACGATGGGTGGAAATTAGTAGCGATTGGTGTTGATTGAAATTAGGGTTTTTAGAAAAAGAAGACAAAATTCTTAAGTTCCTTTTTTTTTATGTTTTCTTGAATATTTTAATCAAAGTTCATGATGTTTATAAGACGGTGTTCAAGATAACACCGTCTAAAGGTTGCATAAAATAGTATAAGACGGTGTTTAAGCATTAGACGGGGTTTTTTTTTAATTTTCTTGAATATTTTAATCAAAACAGTACGATGGTCATATGGATATTGATTTTAAGACGGTGTTATTGCTTTAACCCCGTCTAAAATAAAACTTCAACACCGTCTAATACTCCATTTTGTAGTAGTGCGGGGACTCAAATAGTTAAAATTAGAGACCACAGGGACTCAAATCAAGACAGTTTTGGTTTTTGGATTCAAATGGTTAAACTACACAAACCACAGGGACTCAAATAAGACTTTACTCTTAAATATAAAAGGGTGTTACACAGATTACAAGCCTTTTGGTACCAATATAAGCAACTATACACTGATATCGTAATTCAAGGATTTTAGGTATGTAATCTAGTAACAAATCCAATAAAATAATTAAAGTATAATCCAGGGTTGTTTGTTGAGTCCATTATCTAACACAAGAAATTTTGTGGGAGTATGATAACAACTTTTTCAAAAGTTATTTTGATAAAAGTTTTAAACCAACTTAGTCTAATACCCATTATGTAAAAGCCTAAGGGAGTATGAGTAGGTTTTTATTATAGTTTTTATATTTTTTATACAACTTATATTTTGTTATTATGAAAATGTAAAATTATTTGCACGTAAGTAAATATAAAGGGAAGACCTAACACTAACTCCATAGAGATCAACATTCCCACGTCTCATTAAGAAGGTGCATGATCACCTTTCGTCTCACTAAGCTTGGTAGTGATCACTAATATCGTCACATTAAACTTGATGGTGATCACCACTATCATCTCACTAATCTTGGTAGTGGTCATCAATATCGTCTCACAACTATTGATGGAGAACAACATCCTATTTTCTTACTAATCTGAGTAGTGATCACCGTATTTTCTTCTAACATTTACATGTACAATAAACCCAATATATATAAGTGTTCACATAGTTTATAGTGATAAACGGATAACACAACTTTCTTTTTCATCTTCTAGAATATTCTTTATCTTGGCCTTTTGAGTTTTGATATAAAAAACAAGAGTTAAATGTCTGGTTGGTCCCTGTGGTTTGCAAATATAGCAAACTTGGTTCTAATGGTTGTAACTTTTGCACTCGTGCGATCTTTATCACTAACCCATGTTAGATTTCTCAGTTAAGTATATATGAAATGCCATAATTGCTCCTGAACAAAATACCCTTACTTATTAAGAAAAATAAAAATAAATTATGGGTCCCACACTCCCACCCATTACCACTAAACTGAGAAATCTAACTTAGGTTAGTGATAAGGACCCCACGAATGCAAAAATTACAACCACTGAGACCAAGTGTGTAATTATTAAATCATTGGGACCAAGTCTGCAATATTTGCAAACCACATGGACCAACTAGAAATTTAACTCTAAAAACAACTTTAAATATCACTTTTAGATGAGGAAAGTACGTAATTGTAAATGAAAATACACGACTAAAGTATTGAAAGAGCTGTTGTATAAATACCCAAGAGGAGAGAATGTGTTATAAATAGGTTAGTAGGTGGATGGTCGATGCTATAATATGACAGCTCATAAAATGTGAATCTTCTTAACCCATTTTTCTATCAAGAGTTATTTCATTGCAACGAGTCTAAAATGAAACTAAGGCATTTGATTAAACCTCAAGCATTCCAAAAGCATTTTATATAAAAAGTAGAGTTAACTGCTCTTTGTAATTTGGTCATTTTAATAGTGTTACTTCAATAGTTTAAAAATAGCCATTTTAGTGTAATTTGGCCATTTTTTGTTGGATTTACATGTTTAGATGGTTTTTGTTCAAGAGTTTGGATGACCCCAGCTTGCGTCCAACATAGACCATTTTAACTAGGGATACCGATCTGATAGGATTTAATTAGTTCATTTCGTCCAAAAATAGTTATTATTACCACAAAAAATCCACCCAATTAACCCGGTTAGTTTTGATAACTAACGTACCACTTGAGTATCATTGTGCCACGGGTGAAACCATCCGATCATATTCATCTCCACTAGGCATAATGCCTATACACACTAATTCAGAAGAAAACCCAATAAATATGGGGAAAACCCCGTGGGAATCGAACCCAACACTTATTGGTCCCAATGTCTTATCCCACCCTAAGATGCCAGCAGGTTATAAACCCGGTTAGTTATACAAATAATTTGGTTTAGTTAACTTCACTAATGGGTACTGTTTTTTTTGAACGACTAACAAATCAATCCCGAGTACTCCCGGGGCATCCACTGGACAAACGGAGTACTTCGAGAGTAACCCGAGTCGTCCACTACCACTTCCGGGGAAAACCCGGTAACCCACCCTGTCACAACCCCCGATCCCTATTACCTCGGGAACGGGCGGCCGCGAGCCAGTTTCAGTGGTATCTGGTATTGTCTAATTTGGCAGCGGAATTTTCATCAGGACCGTAATTAGGAAATATTGAATCAGAGTAAAATACCATATTTTCATAATATTAAACACATGGGATAAAACCCAAGTTTGCAGTACACACATTTTCATAGGAATAAATCCTATTTTTATTTAATAAAAACATCTATTTTAATTTAGGTAACTTTATTGCCACTTTTTCAAGCCTTCAGTGCTGTCCAGCTGGCTTCTATTTGGCTTTCACATTTTGTTACCTGAAACGCGTTTAAAAACATTTTGTCAGTGGGAAATACTGGTGAGTGAATCCCAGTTTAATCAAGTTTAATAAAAACCATTGTACAGTATTGAGGGCGATCTCGCAATTACATTTGTTTCCAAGTTATATCAATTAACATCCATGTTACTGTCAGACCCGACTTGTGGAAATGTTACCCCTCGCAAGGCAGTAACATAACTTTGTATATAAAATCCCAACATGTCCATGATAATTGTATCCTTACAAATACTTAATAACTGTTTAATATATAATTTATCATGTGAGGTTTTGTAAAAACAGTTAACAAAAATGAGATTACTCACATTGCTGTCTTAGATTTTCTGTAAGGTTTCCCTGGAAATTATCTATAGATTACACAAATGTACACGTGTTAGTATAATAACTCATTTTAACATTAGTAATACCCTCCCCGAGACGACATTCCAACGACTACGTCGGGCAGAACCACGACAGCCGTTACGAAATCCTAGATCAATCGGGCAGAGTATCTAATACGTATCCAGGGGTTATGATACTTACAACGGAGCAGAACTTCGCTATTTAGGGGGGAATTATACCCGAGTATAATGCCTACTACTTGAAAATTGAGAGAAAGAAAAGAAATTTGAGCGACGTAAACTGAAGACCCGAAGCCCTCTTATATAGGGCCTGATTTTGGGCTCTACGCGGCCCGCGTAAGGTGTAGCCGAGAGGCTACACGGCCCGCGTCAACGATGGTCAACAACGCAGCTGATCCGGGTCAGCGTATAGGGTCGACATGTGTTGGGCCACGTGGCGGCCCAGGGTTTCGCCAGCTTTTACCTTCTCGCGGCCCGCGTAAGGGTTGAGGGATGGCTTACGCGGCCCGCCTCAAACCCAAAAATTTAATTTTATAATTATTTTTAATAATATTCAAGGTATTCGGGGTCCGTTTTCGCGTATGGGGTGTATTTTAGGACATATTGGGATATTTTAAAATATATTGGGGTGTCGAAAATATTTCGAGGTTGTCGGTTTAAATTAGGGTTGTTATACACCCACCCGTAGGCACGACTGTGAAATTACCAGTAAAAACCGTTTGACTCAAGGATCAAACTCAGGTTTCCCTGGGTCTCTTATCATTGCACACCAGTGCCTCACTCTTTTTTTGTAGCAAATGAGAATCGAACTAACTCAAATCCTGTTACCACTTGAGCTGGAAGTCATTGGCCCGACTATAATCCGAGGGTCATCAACTTTCAACCCAAACCCAGTTAACCCACACCATCAACACGAGTTTTCTGCACACACTTCTATGTTGCTGGCTCTCATAGAATTCTCATGATCTCTTTCTTTCAACCTCGATAATCCCATATTGAATTCACCACCAAATTTCTGAACTCTTGGACACTTGAATCAATCGATCAAAGAATAAAAGATGCTCGGCAATGGTGGGGAATCCCCTTCTCGGTAAGCTATCATTTCCCCTTCAATCTAGGTTTCAAAATCATGATGATCCTTGCTTATTGCATATTAATTTATTACCCCTAGCCCTAATTTGTTTTGAGAACTTATCCCTGATGTGTTTGCATAACGTGTATAAGTTGCATTTGATCCATGTTAGGTATGAATTGTTGAGTATGGTGAAGAAACACTCAAATTTAATAGGGAAAACTGTAGTAGATGAGGAAGATGCTTCAGATGTTGAAATGGATCAAAAGTTTTGGCATGATGTTTTGGATTTGTATTTCATTGGTGGGAGGGAATCAAAGGAACAACAAGATGATGATCTCTTGTTCTTTGTTACAAAAATGGTATTGCCCCCGGGTTTTTAATCTTACTTACACACTCTACCTTGGTTTTAAACATACTTGTCAATGGCTACTTAGCGTATAGGTCTATGCTCGCTATTAGGGTTAGGGGTGAGCAGAAAACCGAAATAACCGAACCGTAACCGAAATAACCGAACCGAAACAAAAACCGACGGTTCGGTTTTCGGATAATCATTTTCAATAACCGAAAATAACCGAACCGAACCGATAAGTTTTAATAGTATACCAAATCTATATATTTTTATATTTAAGTTGTTTAAGTGTTTACCCATGCTACTAAGAATTATTAATTCTATTATTGTTTGTTAAATATTTATAATAATAACATTACCATGTTTATTTATCATTAAAATTATCCATTGTTTACAAGAACTAACAAAGTTTAATATAAAAACTAAAGGGTTTTCAAAGTATTATAAAAGAAAACGTCTTAACAAAAACTTTGAAAAAACATTAAAATGGATTAGAAGGTTAGGTTTATGTGAATTATATTAATTTAAAAGACTAAATATATTAACTTAAATGTAAACATTTAAGAAAGATTTTTAAACTTTGAATTATACTTTTAAGTTTTGAATCTTACGTAATTTGTTTCAAAAACCGAAAAACCGAACCGAACCGAACCGTTGCTAAAACCGAAATAACCGAAACCAAAAAATCCGAAACCGAACGGTTTTTAAAAACCAAAAACCGAACTTTTATTATTATTATTATTTGTTTTTTTAAATATAAATAGCAATTAAATATAGCTATAAAATAGCTGGATTTTAGGTTTTTGTTAAATATACATGTAAAATAGCATATATACCAGGGTATTTTGATATAATATACATATAAAATTTTTAATTTTTTTTTCTAGTGTATCGCCCGCTATTTATCACTATTTGCTAGGGTATTTTTTTTTTCTAGGGTATTTTGATATGTAGCGTATAGATATCTTATCGCTATTCGCCATTAACAACTATGGTTTTAAAGACTCGAGGGCTTCATGCCGCACCTCATGTACTTGTATGCTAAAACCTCCAAAGGGTTTATGAAAGGTTTACTTGGTTGTGCATAGAGCAATGCCTAGGCGCCTAGCGTACATGACGTGCGTCCCTTGAATTTTGGTTTTTCGGGACTAAACTCCACGGAGCGCCTCCTCGCACCTTGGTTTTTGGGACAATGGGACTTAATTGCTTTAGAGCGCCTCATTCTTTTTTAAACCAAGCATTCAAATACAGTTATGATATGTTTTCTTTTTCCATGATGTTGCACCTTGTGGATTCAGAGCTTACATGGGTATGGCTTCAATGATAATATTGAAGGAAATTCTCCGTACTTCGTACGTAGGTGGGCTGCCAAGGTAATCATACTTTATACTTTGATTTTACCAGATTCAGAGTGTTATGAGTCATGTTCTTCTTGGACAGTTGGATGATTTAGTTGGAGAGAGCTCAATGATTATAGATTGGAGGCGTTCATTGTACTTGAACTTAATTGCCCACACTTCATATAGTATAACAGTTGCAATATGCAGGTAAATTATCATCTATCATTAAAGCTAGCAAATCATGTCGTGTTGTGTTGTGTTTGACTTTGACACGACACGTTTAACACGACTGGTCAACCTGAACAAGATACGTTTGACTAAGCGTGCCATTTCTGGAAACACTAACACGGACATTGTTTAATAAGCAGGTTACATGACACAACAGTACAACACAACACATTTCAATGCAATCAGTTCAATAACATGTGTGACACGCCATGCTTAAAAGTTTATTGACTGGATTAAGAAATAGTAAGACACAATTAAGATGATAATAAAAGATACGAAAAGTTACCATCTATATTTAATTATACAAAAATGTGTCATTTTGATAAGCGTGTCCTATTGACCTATCAACCAATATAAAGCGATAAGTTAAAGGTGTTATGTGTGTCATAAATGGGTTAAGCACGTTGAACCCATTTAGAGACGTTTTTAATAATGGTATTAACAGGTTGACCCTTTTATGACCCAGACCCTTTTACCCTAAACGCTAACACGTTTAACTTCGTCTGGAGGCATGCCTGATGTCATGTCATAAGGTGCCACCATATCTATGATTTGAGTATTTAAAAAATACATTCATATATATACTAGACTGGTTTTATTGGGTTATTAGACTTTAATTTTCCGTCTTCATATTGTATTTGTACCATAGTTATTAAAGCGAGCGCCCAGGCGCGCCTAGGCGCAAATAAAGCCCCGGGCCCAACAAATCGCCCTGAATGCGCCTCGCACCTTTAATAACTATGGTTCATGTCATAGTTATTAAAGCGAGCGCCCAGGTGCGCCTAGACGCAAATAAAGCCCCGGGCCCAACAAATCACCTTGAGTGCGCCTTGCGCCTTTAGTAACTATGATTTGTACTTATACAGTTGTATATTTTAAATGAAAACATATTTTTGCATTAATATAATCTCCACCAAATATAGAAACTTTAACATAAAAGGATATGTTTTATTTCAGTCATCAATCTCTTCAAAATCATCAGAGTAACCAAGGAACAACACTATCTCCTATATACAAGGTAACCTTTTCTTGTCAAACCTGTCTAGTTTGCTAGTATTCTTGAATATGCTATGTTTTTTCGTCCAATATATACCTCTTTTTTCATCGTGCAAAACCATGTGTTTTTAAACACCAACCTCCTTAAACCTTCAAGGGGTGGTGTGATTTCTAGCAGAGGTTGTAGCTTTAAATCTTGTTTTCACTGGTTTCCTGACATTATACGTGCCATAACTCATGAAGGCCACCTGCCCTGTGCAAGCTGCGATTTACCTGATTCTGTTAACGGGTTCTCATGGTTACTAAAAAGAAAGCATTTAACCTCAAGAATATTGTATTTAGTTAAAGATTAAAAGGCTACCAGTAACATTTCTTTAATGTAGTAAATTTGATAGGAATTGATGTTATTACATGTTTTTGAATGTCTTCAGATTGTGAAAACAGTTTATGCATCTCCAAGCCGTGTTAATTTTCACTTGGACTCCAGAAAGGCAAACAAACTTAGCACCTTCCATAATATTTATTATTACTATTATTGTTGTCGATTGTACTATATTTTGTTGAACTTTGAATTATTGGTGTGTCCAGGAAGTAGAGACAAAGCCTGCATATCCAGATATATGTTTTGCTGTTGATGACTTCGATTCGACCTTCGACGCTGTGGTATGTTTGGTGGCATTTTCGACCCGTTTAAGAATGAATGGGATGATTCGTGTTTTGTTTCTCCAGTGACCGGTCAAAGGGCTAAAACCATATATTAGCTATAAAGGAAACCTGTGAAATTGCTCATAAGTCTCCCAGAGTGTGTTTTTAATGCACCTTTTAAAATATTGTGTTAAAAAAATTAGATTATAATTTAATTTAAATAATACAATAATTGTGATCATATAGGAGAATAACTATTTTCAAAAAATCTAGAAGGTTTGGACATATAATATGGATCCGACAATAAGTAAGTTTGAGGTTGTCATATCTATCCTGCTAAATATACGTGTCGTGTTCGGGGTGACTTGTGTAACCAATTTAATTAAACAGATCAAGGCATCAACCCATTTGATTAAACAATTGACATGTGAAGCTGTTTATGACCCGTTTAACCATTTATTACAGCCTTTTAACCATTTAACACGTTTAGGACTTGATTATAACCCATTTGCAACATGTATGACTCATTTAGCTACATGTGCTTAACAAGTCGTGTTTGGGTTACAACTTACAAGATTTTTTAGTGTGTATGGGTTAGGGTTGTCTTCTTTGCCACGAATAATTATATCGGCCATGTTCAAGTTAAACGATTCTTTGAACTTTTTGTATGCTAATAATTGATATTTCATATTTTGATTCAACAACATATGCCATTGGTTATTAGTTATTTTATTTTTCAGGTTTTGACGGATACAGACCATTGTTACTGTGTACTTCTTAATGCAGTGGGCGGAGCAGCATTTCCTAGTGAAATTCCACCACAAGATAACGCGGATGCTGAAGAAACTAATAAAGCTAAGGTATATTATTCATAAGTGTTCTGGTTAGCATTTTTACAATTTTTCATTATGCTTTTAATTGAAGTATCTTTATTCTAATACCAAAGGGATTTTTATCACAGATTACTCTCTTCTCAGGATTTGTGAGCTACGAAATGGTCCGTGAAGCCTACGATGGTAATAGAAATGGATAATGTTGGCTGCATTATAATTTCTATGATATTTATAAATACCTTTATTTTTTATTTCAAAGTTTTATTTGTGAATATTTGCAGCAGGGAAGTCTGGATTTGGAAGCCTATTGCCATTTGGTAATTCAGCAGGCAAAACAGACAGAATATACATGAAAGGCCCAGGAGGTCGTGGGGAAGTCGAGGTTGCAGTTTCAGGTGTTGTAGGTATGTATACATATAACTTGCTATTTTTCGAGTGATCGACCCGTTTCAACCTGTGTCAATCTTGGTACCTCTAATATGAACGGGGGTGCTGCAATTTTCAGATCAGAGCCTAGATGAATCCGGGCCCCACTCGCCTCTGCAAATATCGGAAGGGGGAAAATTCAGGATTGGCGCAATAGTTAGGAAAGCTGCATCAGTTGCACAGGTGGCAGCAAAGAATGCGTATGCAGTTGCTTCTTCCACAAGGAATGCCGATGGAGGGATGGTCCCATTGAAGTGCTGCCTCATGTCCGTATCGCTACCTTGGGAACATATTGCTTATGATCTTCTTTTCA
>JARYGA010004683.1:0-50000 GCA_030545235.1 Helianthus tuberosus | reverse complement strand
CCCTTTCGTAGACACTTCTGGGCTTTCATGGCTGAGATGATGCCAACCATGGCACCACTATGATGACCTTGAACTGATAAGGATTCCCACTAGGGAGAGGGACACGCACGATTTTCTCTTCACAGAGAATTTCCGCTTGATGCTCAGATAACCAAATCCATGTCAACGACCACGTCAAAACTTACAAGAGTATCGGGGAGTAGGTCAATGTCAAACACTTGACCCATGAGATCGACAAACAAGAAGAACATGAGAAGCTTCTATCGATTTATTATCAGCTAATACTACTACATGCTTATTTACAAGAGGTGTGGAAGTCAGTCCTAACTGACGACTGAACCCCAAAGACACATAACTCCAGTCGGCACCAGATTCGAATAAAACAGAAGCAAAAAGATCGTTCAAAGAAGACGTACCGGTCACAACATTGCCATCATTGCGAGCTTCCCCAGCGCCAATAGTAAATACTCTTCCACGTGCCCCGTTCCCACCATTGTTCCCGTTGTTGTTATTCCCAGTATTGTTATCGTTGTCGGCATTCTGATTAAGCTGAGGGCAATCTCTCTTAAAATGACCCTCATCACCACACTGAAAGCACCCCTTTTGATTAGCCTGATTCGGTTGAGGCTGTTGCCTCTCCTGTTGTTGTGACTGCTGTTGCTGCTGCTTTGGGAGCCAGACCCTACAATCCTTAGCCATATGACCCACCTTGTTGCACCTGTGACATACCCGGGTGCACGACCCGCGATGGTGGAACATACACTTATTACACTTTGGTAGCTTTCCGGCGTAGGAACCCTGATTTGAATTGTTATTCTGATTCTGATTCACAGAAGATGACTGAATGAAACTGCGATTGTTGCATGTGTTTGGTTTCTTCTGTGGCTGTATCGAATTGGACGCCTTGTCCACATCATTCCACTTACGCTTGCTGTCAGTGGTGGGAGTAGCAGCTGTAGTAGCAGAAACATGTGGTGGTAGCGCCCCGCGCTCCACCTCCTGGTCAGTGATCATGTGAGCTATGCGGATAATCTGAGCTAAGTTGTTGAGGTTTGCAGCAGTGACCAAACTCTTCACTGCTGGTGCCAGGCCCTTGATATACAATTCAATTATGCGAGGTGGAGGTCGAGACAAGTTAGGGCACATATTAGCTAGCTCGTGAGATCGTTTTGTGTAAGCCTCGATCTCAGACCCCTCCATCTTCAAGTTGTAGTACTCATTCTCAAGCTTCTGTATCTCATCACGAGGGCAGTACTCCTCTCACATCAACTCCTTGAATTCATCCCAAGTAGTGGCATTCGCCATCTCAATACCCAACATCTGAACTTGGGCATTCCACCAAGTCAAGGCAACATCCTCGAGAGTGCCTGAAGCATACTTCACCCGGTCCCCCGCGGGACAATTACACATAGCAAAAACATATTCGGATTTCTCAAACCAACGCAAGAGTCCCACAGCTCCTTCAGTCCCACTGAAGGTCTATGGCTTACAATAAATGAAGGTCTTAAACGTGCAGGCGGGTGGATTGTTTTGATTCGCAAGTTGACCTAAAATGAAAGAACGTACAACACACAAGTAAGATTCGAGTATACGACACAAGGATAGAAAGCAGTTGGCACATATCGTACTAGCCTGATAAGCCGCTAAGGCTTCAGCCACACGAGTGTTGATCAAGTTGGTTAATTCGGCCTAAGTCATAGCAATGTGGCCGCGTCTCGTCCGCTCATGTTTCTATACAAGAAGAGGAAAGATTTAAAATGCGAGTTCAAGTAGGAGTCAAGCATTACTATGACCTCCATAAGCTACTGAGTTCTAACATAACGTCGATTAACGGAGCGGAACCCCTTTTGCACTCGTCGAGTTTCACTAGGACTCACATGCACCCCACATTATTATTATGTGTGCACCCATAATAATAATCTAATTTGCATGTTTATCTCAGCTCCTCTTGATTCGTGTTAAAAGGTTCCCCGAATTCGAGCAATAAGACAGATGACACCACAACTTAGATCATGAAAGTTCAAGAAGAGTCACACTCTTAAAACACGTAACATGGGTTGACAACATATAACTCATACTGTAGTGCCAAGTGTGTATTCACGCGTGATGTTATTCATAAGCAAACACTAGACATGCTATGCAATAATAAACAAGAGACGAACCTTGCAATCTGGAGCCGAGTGTCATGGTCGATTTCGGATCTGTTAGGTTACAGTCTAGTTTTATAAAAATGTTTTAAAACCAAGTTCACTATAACCAGTGGCTCTGATACCAAACTGTCACACCCCCAAAATACCACCTAGGGAATGTCCCTGTTAGGCGTGTGACGTACCAACAACGAGCCACTAATTACATTGAACCCATAAAAGTTTCAAAATGAGATCCTCAATTATTAATGAAAATACCATTAACGAGTTTAAATGAAAACAAACATGTTCAGCGGAAGCAAATGGTAAACCAAAGTTAAACTGTTTCAAAACCAATGTATAAAATCAATAAGTCAATCACATGAATCCCTCCAGTCGACCCATGACCACTCCAGCTACTCCAGACAGCAAATTCCAAATCCAAGACATCTAACGACCTGCGAGCATGCAACAAGTGTATCAGACAACGCTAATGAGTTCATAGTATTACGAAAACGTTGGTTACCAAGTGTTTAGTTAATCCATTGAATTTAATGTTGATAATACCTCGAATATAAGACGGCTCCTGATTTACATTACCCTTTCTCCAATGCTCCTATCAAAGCATTGGTCATGACTAGGTCATTAGTTCACACCCGTCCTCTCAGGTACGGGGTGAGGGTGCCAAACCTAAGTAGCGCTACTAACTAATACCTTGTTACCTCTCAGGTAACCAAACAACACGGAGGGACTTTAATGGTGATAGGATGAGTATATTATCCAACATTACCAATTTACAACAAGACGTATTCCTCTCAGGAATACCCAAATAAGTTACCCAAAACCTATCCCTCCCAGGGATACCCAAAGACTGTCCCAACCACCGGGACGCATGCTCAAGAGGAATGAACTCACCTTTGGTTTGCTCGGTAAGATTAACTACCCGTTTATCAGTGGATCAAACACGTCCTAGCATGACTACCAGTATCAATCAGGTTTAAGTTTACTTATACGTTGTTCACATTTACACACATAGTATACATTCAACAATAGACATGATATATCACTTAATCACTCAGTGCACGTAGCGGTTCATAACACAGATTCAGGTTCTCAATCATTAACTCAGCAGGTCATAACATTCATCGCACACCTCATTTACAATTACTGTTTTGGGTCACGCACTAGCATATCAATCACACATCTTTAGTTCACATTACGTCGATAACATATCAGAAAACACCTTGCTATACATAATCAAATCAACTATGCACAATTAATCAACACATTTTACGACCACATAAGCAATCAATCCTATTGTGCATCCTACATAATAACACCCTTAGTACCCCCCATACTGGATCGGCCCAAAGTCAGAAAATAACATAACTACACACTTAATATGATCCTTAAAGTATTTCCCAGCCCAGCGCGACCCAGGCTAGGTGCGGCCCAACCTGAACAACATTAACCGTGCGGCCCAGTTTCCATTAGTTCACTTGTTATAACCCTTCGGCCCATTTTATTTACATACGTACACTTATTCTCGCAGCCCATTACCCTCACGTGAAGCCCAAATGAGTTGCAGGCCCACTGGATGATGCTTTAACCCGCTCAGCCCAACACGTTTGGGCCTACGGATCCAATAGCGGCCCGGTTTCAATTGAGTAACCGGCTGGCTTATAGCCCGGTGTTTAATGTGTAGCACAATTATTAATCATCAGGCCCAAAACTAGTAGATTAAATTAAGTGTGTGCGTGTGTCCAACAGCTATATGCGGCCCAAGTTAACAAACCAATCTATCAAGTATGTATGTTAATGTCACGGCCCCCGACCCGGTTTGACCCGTTTCAGGAGCCGCGGGACCGAAAATCCCGTGGTATTTATTTAATTGAGTTTAACAGCGGAAGATTTTAACAGGATCTTTTTAAAACTGCAATTTTCCGGATTATTTTATTTCACAACTCGGGATAACACCCCGGTAATTTACAATCATAAGATTTCACGGGGAAATCTTTATTTTACACAACATGTTTCTTTATTTTATATTGAGCCACTTCCTTAAGCTTGTAGTGCTTCACGGCACTTTTCTTGGATCACAACAGATCACCTGAAACATGTTTGAAAAAGGTTTTGTCAGCGGGAAATACTGGTGAATCATTCTTTTTACTAAAACGACATGTTTGTTATAATTTACAGTATTAAGGGTGATTACATTGTTTCCATATATCAACCAACTACCCACAGTATTTGTCACTCGACCGGATCTGTGACTATGGTCATATCACCCATTGGCCACCCGTTTGTCCAATGGTGAAGATTATCAAGTAATGTATACAAAACCCCACATACTGGCTGTAATTTGGTGATTACAAAGACTTAATCCCTGTAATTATAACTTTGAAAATAAACATGCTTTTGAAATCAAATTTGATAAAAAGAGAATAACTCACATTGCAGATTTAACACAGGCAGAGTCTAGTCTATGGATTAGCCTTGTTACCTAAATTAATGATAAGCACACAAACTAGGTTAGTAACTAATACAGCATTTACGATAACTCACGAGATCAAACCCTCACAACGAATGACAAAGTGCAATACTTAAACATCCATCGAATTCACGACGAATGACAAAGCATAACCCTAATGTGGGCAGCACTTAAACATCCATTGGATAGTTTAATCGATCGGACATTGAATCGTAGCAGCGATCGAGTTATTACCCTGTTTTGCGGCAGCACTTTGTGATCTGTGTGTGTTTTTATAGTATTCAGACAATATCTCTACGTAAAATTTGAGTTTGAACGTCGAACTAACGCACAATTGCCTGAAACAGACCCCTATATTTATACTTGAAAAACCGCGCCCTCGCGTGGCGCGAGGGATACCCTACTACCATAGGGTAGCCTCGTGTCCCAGTAGCTCAGGTGAGTTGGTCTCGCTTTCAAATTCGTTATACACGTAAAACTGTTTAGATATTATCGACTAGGTTTTACCGCCCCTGAGTTTTAGGGGCCCTGATCCTGATTCCGATTATTCTGAAAATTTTAGAGTTTATGCAGAATCACTTGGGTTTCTCAATTAGGGTTTCCTATTGTACAATTAAAGTAATAAATAGGACTTTTGATGAGAGTTGTTACATCCTCCCCACCTTAATAAAAATCTCGTCCTCGAGATTTACTGGAATAAGTAGGGATACTTTCGTTTCATCTCAGATTCCAGCTCCCAAGTGTATTCAGCTCCTCTCTTTGAATCCCATTTGACTTTAACTAGCACTAGCCGTTTGTGTTTGAGAAATTTGATCTTTTGGTCTTCTATCTGAATAGGTTTCTCCACAAATTTCAGCTTTTCATTTGCTTCTACATCTTGAAGAGGTACTACCAGAGATTCATCAGACAAACATTTCTTGAGATTGGATACATGGAATACGTCATGTACTCCTGCCAGTTCTTCTGGTAGTTGTAAACGATAAGCAACTGGTCCTATTCGTTGGATCACTGAAAATGGTCCTACGTATCTTGGACTTAGTTTCCCTTTCTTACCGAATCGTACTATTCCTTTCCAAGGAGAAACTTTCAATAGTACTTTGTCTCCAACTTGGAACTCCAATGGCTTCCTTCTATTGTCTGCATAACTCTTTTGACGATCCCGAGCCGTCTTTAATCTCTCCTTGATTTGTCTAATTTTGTCTGTAGTTTCTTGCACAATCTCCGGACCTGATAATTGACTTTCTCCTATTTCTGCCCAACAAACTGGAGTTCTACACTTTCTTCCATACAGTGCTTCAAATGGGGCAGTTTCAATGCTTGAATGATAGCTATTGTTATAGGAGAATTCAATTAAAGGTAAGTGATCGTCCCAATTTCCACCAAAATCTATTACACATGCTCGGAGCATATCTTCTAGAGTTTGGATTGTCCTTTCACTTTGTCCGTCTGTCTGAGGATGATATGCCGTACTTAAATTTAGTCGGGTTCCCATAGCTTCTTGGAAACTTTTCCAGAAGTGGGAAGTGAAACGACTATCCCTATCTGATACAATGGAGAGTGGAACTCCATGTAAGGATACGACTTCATCTACATACAATTTTGCCAATCTTTCCATGCTAAAGATTTCTTTCATGGGTAGAAAATGAGCTGATTTGGTTAATCGATCCACAATTACCCAAATCGCATCATTACCTTTTCTGGTTTTGGGTAACTTAGTAACAAAATCCATTGTTATGAGTTCCCATTTCCATAATGGCATTTCTAATTGTTGTAGTGGACCTGAAGGTTTCTGGTGTTCTGCCTTAACTTGGGAACAATTAAGACACTTAGAAACATATCTAGCTATATCCTTTTTCATTCCTATCCACCAGAAGTTATTTCTTAAATCTTGGTACATTTTATTGTTTCCAGGGTGCATGGTATACCTAGATTTATGAGCTTCTTCTAAAATTTTATTTCTTAATTCTCCCTGTTTAGGTACCCAAATTCTTTTCTTATGAAACCTCCAAATTCCATCATTTCCTTGCTCTAATTCTTTTATTCGCCCCTTCATTCCTTCAGCATCATCCTTGATTGTTGTAGCTTGAACATTCTTCAATTGTTCTATTAAATCTAATTGTAGATTTAATCTGAGAGCACGAACTCGCTTTTGCTTTTCATGATACTTACGACTTAAGGCATCTGCAACTACATTTGCCTTTTCCTTCGTGATACTGAATATCACAGTCGTAATCACTTAGAATTTCCATCCATCTTCTTTGTCTCATGTTTAATTCTTTTTGCCCAAATATGTACCTTAAACTTTTGTGATCCGTATAGACAGTAAATTTACTTCCATACAGATAATGTCTCCAAATCTTAAGGGCAAAAATTATGGCGCCTAACTCTAAGTCATGAGTTGTATAGTTTTCCTCGTGCTTTTTCAATTGTCTTGAAGCATACGCAATTACCTTCTTGCGTTGCATTAACACAAATCCGAATCCTAGTTTTGAAGCATCACAATATACTTCAAAATCTTCACTCCCTTCTGGTAAAGCTAGGATTGGAGCATTGGTTAACTTTTGTTTTAGAATCCTAAAAGCTTCTTCCTGCTTAGGTCCCCATTCAAACTTAACTGCTTTACAGGTTAGCTTAGTTAAAGGTACAACTATCTTGGAAAAATTCTTAATAAACCGTCTATAGTATCCAGCTAAACCTATAAAACTTCTAATTTCCATTGCGGATTGCGGAACCTTCCATTTGGTAATCGCTTCTATTTTAGCAGGATCTACATGAATGCCGTCGTGATTCACCATGTGACCTAGAAATTGTACTTCTTGCAACCAAAATTCACACTTCGAGAATTTGGCGTACAGCTTTTCTTTTCTTAACAAAGTTAAGAGTGCATGCAAATGCTGACAATGCTCATTCTGACTTTTGGAATAAATAAGTATATCGTCTATAAAAACAATTACAAATTTATCCAAGTACGGTTTACAGATTCTATTCATCATGTCCATGAATGCGGCAGGTGCATTCGTTAACCCAAAGGGCATGACTGTAAACTCGTAATGACCATACCTAGTTCTGAAAGCAGTTTTAGGTATGTCTTCTTCTTGTACCTTTAATTGATGATATCCGGAGCGTAAGTCGATCTTAGAAAAGTATCTAGCTCCTTGAAGTTGATCAAAAAGATCATCAATCCTAGGTAATGGGTATCGATTCTTAATTGTAACCTTATTCAATTCTCTATAATCAATACACATTCTCATCGAACCATCCTTCTTCTTCACAAACAACACTGGTGCTCCCCACGGGGATGAACTAGGTTGTATAAATCCTTTACTTAGTAATTCATCTAATTGCTTTTTCAGTTCTAACATTTCTGTAGGAGCTAACCGATAAGGTGCCTTAGCTATCGGTGTAGTTCCTAGAATTAGATGAATCCTAAATTCTACTTCCCTATCTGGTGGTAATCCTGGTAATTCTTCTGGGAATACATCTGGGTATTCTGAGACTACAGGAATCTCCTTAAGTTCTTTACCCTTAGTACTAATGATTACTGAAATCATATATACGATTCCCTGCTTTCGTTCATAACTAGCAACTTTCATTACTGAAATGAACTTCATGGGTTTTCGCGGCCTGTCCCCTGTAATCAGGATTACTTTTCCGGTAGGTGCCTGAATTTCTATAGAGTTCTTATCACAAAGGATTCGAGCATGGTTGGCTACTAACCAATCCATTCCTAACACCACATCGAATTCAGCTAATTTCATAGGTAACAGGTTTGCAGAGAATTTATGACCTGAAAGTTCTATTTCTACATTTTGCAAAACCTTATATATTTTAACTGAATTCCCATCTGCCGTTTCGACTGTAAAAATCTGCCTAATGTTGGTTAAGGGTAAGTTAAGAGCTTGGCAGAATAAAGTATTTATAAAACTTTGGTTTGCACCAGAGTCAAATAATACTTTTGCGTATATGTTGTGGACTAAAAACGTACCAGCTATCACATCTGGAATGAGTTTTGCCTCCTGAGTAGTTAATTGGAAGGCTCGAACATTCTTCTTGGTAGCTCCATCGGCCGGCTTGGCTTTGTTGTCTGCTGGTTTGACCAATTTAGGACATTCCGTTTTGAAATGGCCATTTTCTCCACAGTTATAGCAGATCCTTGTTTTCCTTCTGCAGTCTTCTTCACGATGTCCTATGGCTTTGCAAAAGTTGCAGGTCACATTACATCTTCCATAATGTTTCTTTTTACAATTCTTGCAGAACGGTGGATTTGTGGATTGCCCTGTTCCTCTTCTCTTGAAGCTGTTATTATTACCCGTACGAAATCCTTGGGTAATTTTCTGAGCCAGTTCCTTCTTCCTGTTTTCATCTCTTGTGCGTACCAGTTCGTCAGTTAGGGTGTTAGCTAGTTCTACCGCATCGTCAATAGTACGAGGTCTCGCAGCTTTAACGATGTTACGGATTTCACTAATCAGTCCCCAAATATAGCGAGAAATAAGTACCGGTTCTGGCGAAGCCAGTGTTGGTACTACTCTAGCATATTCAAAGAATGTCGAAGTATAACCGCGACAATCTACACCCGTCATACGATGATTTAGGAACTTATTTGCCATTTGATCTTTTTCGTATTCGGGACATAATTTTCTTTCTATTAACTGCTTAAATTCTTCCCAATTCATGGCGTAGGCCATATTTCTTCCTTTGGCTTGAAGTACCGTGTTCCACCATTCTAGCGCCCCTTCTTTAAAAAGATTCGACGCGTACATAACTTTGTCGTTTTCGGCACATTTACTGATTATAATCACTGCCTCGGTTTTCTCGAACCAACGCAGTGCTGCAGTCGCTCCTTCATTGCCTGCAAATTCAGTGGGTTTACAAGCAAGAAATTCTTTGTAAGTACAACCAGGTGTTGCAGCTTTCATTTTCTTAGGGAGTGGAGCTTGCAGTGGTTCGTTATCATGATTAGTATGATTACCGCCTTCGTTTACGCTATTACTGAAGTTATCTTCAGAAATACGTTTGCTGGGAATTATCTGTTGAGGTTCAACAGGTTTCTGTGCAGCAGCAAGTATTGCTGGAATAGCATTGGCTATTCCTTGAGCAACGATATTTTCTATATCTTGCCTAGTCATAATTTGATCCTCCGGGTGTTGTTCAGAATGGTTAACCTCATTAACTGGTTCATTATTAGCGTTTTCCATCTGATAATTAATATATATAACTTATTAGTATCGAATAAATAACAATTATACATAAAACTATTAGACAAATTTCATAACACCCATATAGACAAAACTATCGATTTCTCGATTCTATTTATATTTTATAATATGCGTCATTACACTCCTTTATCTTACAAAGTTTTATTTTATAGTTATTTTACAGACTATATTCTACTTATTTATTTTACAATCACAGTTTCACATTCTTATATTACACTATCCCTCGTCAGTTGTTATTTCGGTAACGGCGTTCCCTCTCATCGTACTTCCAGGAGATCTGTTCTCCTACTTCCCTGATCCTATTTCCTGCATTCACCAACTCCTCACCAAAGTGGCGGAGTTCAGCTAAATTCTCATTGCTCATTGGTGGGTTTGGTATAGGTTCCGGGTCGAACTGAGGGAGAAAGGAATAAGGACTGTTGAGAAGGTTTTGGAACTGCCAATCATTAGTCCACCATTCATCCATTCCTAGAGGTTGGGTGTGGATTATTGGTTCTGGGATTGCTGGTTCTAAGTTTATAGGGAGTTGATTTTCAACAGGATAAGAGTAGAAATTATTATTAACAGGCCTGACGACATCACAGCTCGCCAATGCACCATCTAATTCCTCCTGAATTGGTAATTCCTCAATTTGTCTAGAGACTTCCCCAATTTCTATCTGGGTTTTCCTAGAACCTTCCCCAAACTCCATTTCCATCTGCCTAGAACCTTCCCCAAATTCCATTTCCAGTGGCTTAGAATCTTCCCTGACTTTAATCCCCTTTCCTTTATCTAAAGGATTTTCTATTTTGGGAAGTCTCTTGGCTGGCATTTTCCTACGTACACGCCTCCCCCATACATATCTCTTTCTTTTCTGAGGTTTTGGCTTTTCCGGAGGTGGAGCATTGAATTCCATAGGTTCTTCTATATCAGGTATATACCTATTAAAATCTCTGGAAACCTCTATTTTCACCGGATAGAGATTTAAATTCTGAAGGGCTTCAGACAAGTCACTCATGCTGTTTAGCATATATGCAAAATACAAAAATTGCTAAGTTAAAATTTTATAACAAAATTTCATAAATAATCTTTTTAAATATTATTTCATATCGTGTAACTAATTTAACACAAAGACAAATGACAATTAAAACATATTAAGTTTTATGGTAAACTTATTTATTTACTGGGTAAAGCTTCTAGCTTGTAGGTGATAAAGGTGCTAAATCTTGAGTCAAAGTATTTAAAGATTTGCATTTACTGCTACAATGGCTAGCATATAGAGATCTGCCCATTTTTCATCTAACTTGTCTTCCCATGGAGGGTTACTGCCTAGTTCTTGGGTTTTCTGATTAACTCTCTTTTCTTTTGGTTGTGATTTCTTTAATTTCTCCTGACTTTTCCTAATAATCAAACTTCTTTTATTAGGAGAAAGTGGTTCCTCATATTGTGCCTTTCGGACAAATATCCCTTCTTCAGGATTTGCATAGGGTTTTGAGGAATTTGTTTGGGATGAACTTCCCTTCTCGTTTGATGACCTATCTAATTTAAGATAGATGTTTGAAAGCTTTTGCTTACCCATACTGTAACTAACAAATAGTCAGTTAATAAAACACATAATCACATAATGGTAATCAGAAAAATTTAAGTATTTCTAAATACTTAATTAGCTTAACTCAGTGGCTCTGATACCACCTTTTTCTGTCACGGCCCCCGACCCGGTTTGACCCGTTTCAGGAGCCGCGGGACAGAAAATCCCGTGGTATTTATTTAATTGAGTTTAACAGCGGAAGATTTTAACAGGATCTTTTTAAAACTGCAATTTTCCCGATTATTTTATTTCACAACTCGGGATAACACCCCGGTAATTTACAATCATAAGATTTCACGGGGAAATCTTTATTTTACACAACATGTTTCTTTATTTTATATTGAGCCACTTCCTTAAGCTTGTAGTGCTTCACGGCACTTTTCTTGGATCACAACAGATCACCTGAAACATGTTTGAAAAAGGTTTTGTCAGCGGGAAATACTGGTGAATCATTCTTTTTACTAAAACGACCCGTTTGTTATAATTTACAGTATTAAGGGTGATTACATTGTTTCCATATATCAACCAACTACCCACAGTATTTGTCACTCGACCGGATCTGTGACTATGGTCATATCACCCATTGGCCACCCGTTTGTCCAATGGTGAAGATTATCAAGTAATGTATACAAAACCCCACATACTGGCTGTAATTTGGTGATTACAAAGACTTAATCCCTGTAATTATAACTTTGAAAATAAACATGCTTTTGAAATCAAATTTGATAAAAAGAGAATGACTCACATTGCAGATTTAACACGGGCAGAGTCTAGTCTATGGATTAGCCTTGTTACCTAAATTAAAGATAAGCACACAAACTAGGTTATTAACTAATACAGCATTTACGATAACTCACGAGATCAAACCCTCACAACGAATGACAATGTGCAATACTTAAACATCCATCGAATTCACGACGAATGACAAAGCATAACCCTAATGTGGGCAGCACTTAAACATCCATTGGATAGTTTAATCGATCGGACATTGAATCGTAGCAGCGATCGAGTTATTACCCTGTTTTGCGGCAGCACTTTGTGATCTGTGTGTGTTTTTATAGTATTAAGACAATATCTCTACGTAAAATTTGAGTTTGAACGTCGAACTAACGCACAATTGCCTGAAACAGACCCCTATATTTATACTTGAAAAACCGCACCCTCGCGTGGCGCGAGGACCTCTCGCGTGGCGCGAGGGATACCCTACTACCATAGGGTAGCCTCGTGTCCCAGTAGCTCAGGTGAGTTGGTCTCGCTTTCAAATTCGTTATACACGTAAAACTGTTTAGATATTATCGACTAGCTTTTACCGCCCCTGAGTTTTAGGGGCCCTGATCCTGATTCCGATTATTCTGAAAATTTTAGGGTTTATGCAGAATCACTTGGGTTTCTCAATTAGGGTTTCCTATTGTACAATTAAAGTAATAAATAGGACTTTTGATGAGAGTTGTTACAGTTAACATCAAATACTTTCCTTCATTGTTTGCAAATGTCACGTATCATCAAATTAGTAATCAACTTATCAACCTAATCACCCTCTCAAAACCCTTAGCATCAAACCACACAACATACAATTAACACATCCGTTACATCGATTATTCATCATTAACATAACACATCCGTTACATTAATTATTCATCATTTACATATTCTAACTATTCTATTTATATTACCAATCCATCAACAATAATCAGCCGGTAATTATCCTATGTTCATGAATAATGCTAAGACATATAATATCACATATAATCATATTCATGTCATCATCAAGAACAACAAACAAATTAATAACAAAGGTGTAATATACTAACCGTAGTCAAAGGTACAGAATTGAAAGGTTTCAAGTGTGAAAAGGGGGGGGGGGTGTCCACTGTCGTCACGAGCTAAAGGGGATGTAGGGTTTGTTTTGATTTAGAGTTGTTATGGGAACCATACACAATACGTCTACATATATTAAAATCTTTGGGGCGGTTCACTTTGGTCGATAATGGGCTCAAGCCCATTTACTTGGACTGCCAAAACCAAGGGTAAGGCTGCCGATATAAAGTTTGGGTCACTAGTCTCGTTTGGGTTTTCTTTGGGCTTCGAGAAGACGTGGCCCAAACTACTCGCGGCCCACAACGCAATCAGTTATCTCTTACGTTTAAGGTTAACACGAAACATTTAACGTGTATAATTCAAGCAATGCACAATGGAGGAAATAATGAGGATTTAGAATCGCTAAGTTAAACGACACTACCCTTGAAAGTTCGGGTTATCACATCATCCCCAACTTGAAGGAAATTTCGTCCCGAAATTTGACAAGTAAGTACAAGGTAGTGGCAAGTAAACACAGAGGAGTGAAGTGAGAAATCAAGATTTGCAGCAAATTTCCCTCAGGTGCCACATCTTCGCTAAATTCTTAAATGATAATTCAAGGAAAATAAATTTTAGAAAATATAACGACTGCATTTATAATCACATTGAAACCAATTGATAAGTTGTTCTATTCTAAATTTATAATAAAAATGTAAAGTGTCATTTAAATTACCATTTTATAATTCATTTATAACTAATATTGTAATAAAATGACTTAAGAAAAAAATCGGGTGTGGATGATTTCTATACTCTACAAGCGGTACAATGTGTAATCATGGATTTATCCGGTAACACAAAAAAGAAAATGTAGACATCGCACTGTCAGACAAATGACCCAAACGTGAATGCCAAGTCTATCAAGAAGTAGATGTGAAAGTAGCAAATGAATATAGTTTGTTATGGGCTACCACGCGTGTGATGGAGGAGTTCTCCAACAATAGTTTGAATTGACAAACCAAGTTGGGAGAAAGCAACAGCTATAGGATGATCAATCACAAATTACGTAATTAATAAAAGGTTATTGGTTAAGCTAGGAACCACAAGTACATGTCTAAGAATAAGACCCTACTCCGAAGAAACAAAGATGTGATTGCATGGTGTCATGATGACATGACATGAGTTTACTGATACATCGCAGAGCACTCAGATCATGCAAGAGCAGTAAAAGAAAGTGGAGAATTTGGTAGGAGCTAGATTCCTCAAGGAAGTTTATTGCCAACCCAGTAATAGTGAGGAAGTCTGATGGGTCATGAAGAATGTGCATCGACTTCAAGGATCTGAATAAAGCATGCCCTAAGCTTAACTAAATGTTTTTCCATATCAGAATATTCATTAATTTATATATTCTTTTGATTTAAAACTAAAAGTTTTTGGAGACGGGTCTTGATCGGATTAACCTTTCTAATATCTAGAATAGAGGAAATGTTTGTCATCGTCTCACCCTTCTTAGACCTTAGCGGTAGGTTTTGCGATGAGTAAAGTATTTTGTTGTTAGTTATTTTTAATAACAACAACAAAAACTTTCTCTACACGAATCTTGAGATCAACCTAAAATTCATTTGTGGAAGCAGTATGATTTATGTTGAAAACCGGGAGATCAAGAACACGCGCATACACATGAGATTCATCGCAACAGTCGACTCTTTTTCTTGTTTCTTTGAAACCGAAAATTACAATGTGCTTAACAATATAAATAGACCCACAATTTATAATCCTAATTACTTGAGGAATGAGACACTCACAAACTAATCCTAAACAATCCAAAATACAAATTTGACTTAAATAATAATAAACTTATTATTGTTGTTATTACTATTATTATCATTATTCTCCAACCACCCCTATAAAGATTCCATACCACCCTTGTATTTTTCTTATGCTATGTTTTGGTCCTTCAAGTTGGTGTTACTGCGTTTTCACACTTCCTATGAATACCAACTTTCTTTGTTCACTTCTTAAGCATCATTCTAACATATTGGTCTTTGATAAGCTCTTGGTTAATATATTAGCCTTTTGTAATTTCATAACATACACAAGATCGATTTCTCCATTTAACACTTTCTCGTGGATAAAATGATAGTGCACTTCTATGTGCTTAGTTCATGCATGAAACGTTGTATTGTCTGCAACCTGAATTACCGACTTGTTATGAATGAATAATTTCACCTTGTAATTAGGTTTATGCCCCAATTTTCTAATAATCGAACCAACCAAGTTAATTTATGAGCAGCCATAGCTGATATGCTATACTCAGTCCCAATCGTCGAAAGAGACAACATGGGTTAATGTATGTTGCACCAAAACACCATATTTTCACCAATAAAGAATACATACCCATATGTAGTAGACCTTCTACCATCTGGGTCACTTGCATAATTCGTTTCACAAAACCCAGTTAGCTTGACTCTAGAAAAGACAATGTCGAGGAAAAAACACGAGTCATGAAAAAGACACAATGACATAAATATAGAAAAGACACAATGCTAAGATCATTGAAACATGCTGAACTTTCATTTCAAATTGCACAAAATTACCAACTACTATGTCCACGAAGGATAAATATATTGATCGATGATCAACAAAAAACATATATACAAAGGCAATAAGAAAATACTAATTAATTGCATAACATATTGATTTTTGATACAAACCTTCCTACCTAATGTATCTCATGCAATTATGAAATAATCATAAGAAATCAATATTCTGTATATTGCCGTTTCTTTACAATATTGGTCCAGATTTTGAATCAAATATTTCAATTTCAATATGAAATCTTTCAACCTACCAGAAAATTATACGGAATTTAGCTTTAGTATCTAAAAATATTAGGAAACTGAGCGCAGTTGAGATCTAAACTGCGCCGATGAATATAAATTATATATAATGGCAGTGAGTTCATTTTCAAGATTTTATAGTTTTGTACGAAAAATATATAAAGGTGTTGTTAACTTTTTCTTCTTAAATAATTAACTATTGATAAAAAAATTACATTTTGAAGCAATAATTAAAGATTTTGTAGCAAAATTTATTAATTATGAACAATCAAACTTTATGGTAATTGTGACCCATTAAATGTTTTGTTATCAAGATTAAAACATAAAACATCGACAACATAATACTAATAATTTCAACATGTACCAATAAATAAAAATATAGAATTATTTTAAAAAAAAACTATATAAATAAATATCCTAGCTAACAGTACAACTATTGTAGCCGTTGTAATTAAAATACATGAAATATGCATGTTTTCAAAGTCTGAATCAACATGTATTGTTATTGTTCAAGAAAAGTTGAAGAATATGTATCATGAAAATTAAGGACAAAATAAGAAAGCAAAGGAAGTACAAGAAATTAATTGAACCTGATTAAATGTGATTGTATAGAATGATTGTGAACGTTTACAATCGAAATCCTAAGCCTATTTATACATATGGAAGACCATCGCGTCTCTTGATGAAACATCGTGTCTTCTGATGTTTGTGATGTTTGGCGCCATCTGAAACACAGTGTCTCCTTTGTGAACATCGCATCTTCTCATATGTAGGTTATACAATTTGCATCTTGTCACTTCTAGTCCTCGCACTTATCTAACTAATCTAATTACATTATAAACCAATCTATTAACAAATTACATAACAACCCTCTAACTTTGACCGGCATGGATTAAGGAATTACACATCAATCCCCCCCCCCTCCCCCCTAATTTGTTAATCCATGCCTTCAACATCTTCATTCTTCCAAAGAATGAAATCTTTATCTTCCACTTGATCATCTTTCCTGTCTTGAGCATCATCTTGTGCTCCATTATCTTTATCACGAACTTGTTGTGGAAGATCCTTGTATTTGAGCATCAACTTTCTACCCATTGCTTGCTTGACATCTTGATCAAATTCTTCAACAATTGCAACATGAAAATTTTTTTATATAAGCAATTTCTTTCATGTCTTCATATTACTTTTAAATATCACCATCTTCAACTTGTGTCATTAGGAGAGTTGGATCTTCTTCTTACACAAGATTTGCTTCTTCTTTTATGTGGTTTGGTTTAGGAAAATTTAAGGCATAGTTTCCATAATCATTGCAATTATAGCACCTTACCTTACTTATGTCAAACACAAATGTGTCTTGATTTCTTGGGTATCTCTTTCGTCTATCATAATCGTCATTATTATCTTGTGACATTTCATCTTCTCTTTCTTCTTGTCTGATCTTGCCACGGCCTCGGCCTCGTGACTGATTAAATCTTCCTTGTCCACGGTTTCCAGAGTGTCGTCTAGGACCAGAATTGTTGTCGTGACGTGTGAACAAGAGTTTGTCTAGATTGTTCACAGGGCTTTCTTTCTTACACTTGATTCTTTCTTCGAAGGTTTTTAATCTTTCAATTGCTTCCTCTAGAGTCATAGTGTCTAAATCTGAGTATTGTTCAATAGTTGCAACAATCTGAATAAATCTATCTGGCATGGCATTTAAATGTTTCATACTATAATTGATTGATTCAGCGTTGTTTTGTACTAACTTGCCCTTGTAACAATACTATTAATCTCTGTAGTGAACTCATCTAACGCGTCGTCTTCCTTCATTTTCAATAACTCGAATTCAGTCATGAGTGTATGCAAACGCGCCTTCTATAACTCGAATACACCAACATATTTGATCTTCAAAGCATCCCATTTTTTTGCGCTCTTATAACTTGCAACTTGTAATACTATATCATCTTATAGTGCTTAACTAAACAAATATGCAATTGCAGCTTTGTCTTTCTTGACATCAAGTTGCGTACCAACACTTGGTTCTATCATTTCCCATAGCCTGTTTGCTTCAAGTATGATTTTAATACGGATAACCCATATGGTGTAA
Organism: Helianthus tuberosus; assembly: GCA_030545235.1. NCBI lineage: Eukaryota > Viridiplantae > Streptophyta > Magnoliopsida > Asterales > Asteraceae > Helianthus > Helianthus tuberosus. The sequence goes on along the minus strand of JARYGA010004683.1, from coordinate 31,880 downwards.
TTCGTAGGTTTCAAAATTGGGTATTGGAAATGTGTCAAGGATCCTACATCCTTGTGTGTTACAATTGCACGATTGTTTGTATTAGACAGTGATTTTCTTGACATCACGTCTTAGGTATTCTTCTAAAAACCAACAATGATTCTACCGGGATCACTAAATCTAAATTACTAAAAATTGTAGTAATTTATAAAGTGAAATTTTGCAATATTAGAACATAATTAGAACGGATAACTTGGAATTTTGCAGATCCTCCTTCGTATGATTTTGATTCTGACTTTGGTGAACAGCGCACAAGTTCCTTATCTGACTAGGTTTCAAAAAAGCATCTAATCTGGTTTCTTTCTTTCTGCCTTTGAAATAGAGTGGACACAGTCCTTTGTTGTGTTGTAGGTTCACCGATTGTGAATTCAAATTTCTTCCGAGTATACTATACTAAATCGACTTTTGTTTCTGAAATAGATTTGTGGCTTGTGACTTCTGAATCTGAATAAATTTAGTGGTTGTTAGGAACTTCTGAATGATTAAGTGCTGAACTAGTAAGAGGTCTGAACCATTAAGAGGTATGAAGCATTAAGAGCTAAACAAACAGCCCCTTAATCTGAATTAAGTTTTCCTTCTTCTTCTGAACCAATAATTCTAAATATCTTAAACCGAGACTGAATCTATTTGATTTTTCTTCCCTTTGCATTGAACTAATCTATTCGATTGATAGTGAATCGAATGGAATCGACTTGTTTTCTTCTTTTGTTCCTTCCTTGTGGTTTTCTAGTTTTGAATCGATGTTTTACTAATCGATTTTGCTTCTCCTTCCATACTGATTCGATTTGGACCGAGAATCGATTTGGTCTCTGATGATCATGAGTTGAAGAACGAATTTGATTTAAACCCTAGGCTCTGATACCAATTGTGTGTCCCAGTCTATGAACTTTATATGAAAATAAAGATGAAACAAGAACAAGAATAAAACAACAAGAAATTCAATTGAACATGATTGAATGTGACTGTACAGAATGATTATGAATGTTTACAATTGAAAATCCTAACCCTATTTATACATATTGAAGACTTGTGCCTGAACCATCGCGTCTCTTGATGAAAAGACATGTCTTTTGATGTTTGTGATGTTTGGCGCCATCTGAAACGACATGTCTCCTTTGTGAACGACGCATCTCTTCATGTGTAGGTTGTACAATTTGCGTCTTGTTGCTTCCGGTCCTCGCACTTATCTAACAAATCTAAGTACATCATAAACCTATCTATTAACAAATTACATAACAACCCTCAAACTTTGACCCACATGGATTAAGGAATACACATCAATAGTACTCGACTTAAATTCATAACACGTTTGCCATCTATCTCGATGTAAATTCATAACACGATTAGTTAAAGTTATCAATTTGAAAAAAAAAATCACAGAAAAAATGTATACAGATATAAAAAGTTTCACACAAACACTATGCTCTTGCGAACTCAATTGTAGCCTTCCCATCATGTGCTTTTCTAAAGAAATGCTTTACATAATCAGAGTAGAGTACATGCTTATAAAGTGGCTTCTCTCCGCTTTGAAGCACTTCTGGCAGAGGTCCGATAATGTCACTAGCCTTCGGATTCACAAATATAGGAACTGAAATCCTGTTACGGATTCCATTAGCACTTACACGATGCTCAACACTTTTGTACTTCCCGTTACTCATGATCTGAAGTGCATCTCCAACATTGACCACCAAAGATCCACTAACCGGAGGGACATGAATCCATTTCATAGTCTCTGTGTTTCTCACGTAAAGCCCCCCGATATCATCTTGAAGTAGTATTGTTAGTGTGGATACGTCTGAATGACGCCCCACACCCACAGTGAGCTCAGGGTTAGGACATATGGGATAGTAATTAAGGTTAATCCTCTTTGACCCCATTAGATTTGATTCTTTCGTTTCATCGATCTCTTTTACGTTCAGCCCATTCATGAGTATCTCAAGTAGCTTCTTTATAACGATTTCAGAACCCTTCATATATTCCATAACTTGATTCCTACCAAACATAACTTCAAATTTGAGCATGATAGATTATAGGTTGTAAAATACAACTACTTGCATGTAATCTAACCATTTTTACATACGGATTGGTTGAGTTAGGGACTTAGATTAAACTTGTTATAAAGAAAAATAACCTTAAAGTATTTGAATAACAGATCTAATTCTTTACCTGCAAATGGGAGGCCACTGAGAAGCAGCCTCATCATCTGAGACAAAGAAGAGGCTAAGATAATCCTTCCACTCGAGTGCTTTCTCGCATGCAGGAGTAAAGCTTGTACCGTAGCGAACATTATTGGTAACCGATTGTTCTTTCGAGTATTTCTTCTTTTCTTCAGCAGGCAACCCAAAAAATCTGTGTGTTGCATCTTTGACATCCTCAAGAACATGCATAGGGACTCCATGGTTTACTATTTGAAAGAAGCCCCATTTCTGTGCTGCTTTACATATTGCTTCGGCTACTTCCGGATCATTACATCTGGACATATCAATAAGCGGGATAGAGTTGTGATGCGCTTCTGGAGTGCCCGTATCAAATCGTTCATGTGGAGGTTGAATGTATTGGCAGGGTAATGTCTTTAGTCCTAGTTCTGCTAAACCTTTCACTCCATGACCTTTGTTCACAACGAAATCGCGAATGTTTAGTGACTTTGAGTTAATGATTGAGACTGAGTATGATGGAGCCATGGTTAAAGAGAGATGATGTGATTTTGGTTGCTGCAATATGTAGAAAATAGTGGGTCTGGTAACTTGGTAATGAAGGACCGTAAGGTTGCGGTATTCATTGTTGAAGAATGGGATCGGTGTTGTTTTATACATGTAAAAGATTTTGGCTTAATTTGTTTGTTTTGTTAAGGTCAATGATATCACAGGGACACAGCCGATTGATGAAAGAAAACAATTCTGTACGACAACATAATGAACAGTTTCTTTCTTTGGAAAAAAAAAAAAAAAAAAAGGGTAATGCACGGTACCCCTGACCGCGGAGGAGAGCTCCCCTCCCAGTTCACCACCCGACAAGGATCCCTGGCGGCTAAACCCCTTAACCATCAAGGAGGGGTCCGACACATGTATCGAACCCGAGACCTCAAGGGTCCTCGTTCCGGTTTTAAGCGGGGGTCGGTGGCCACTGGGCTGTCACCCAATGGTTGGGGTAAAATAACATTTGATAATTTTGATTGTGATTATGAATGAATAACTTTATCAGTTATCATTGTCTACTATTAACGAAACTAGAATTGATTCCTCACGTTGCGGGGTCGGTTTTTTAATGTGACTAAAGCGGGTTTTTTTTTTTTGCAATTGTCTTTGAAGAGAAAATAATGAGCGGTTACATTTCCAACCCTTTAGATATTTTCAATGTTGTTTGAGAAATTAATTGTAGTCGGATCTCATGGTGTGTTAATACGGTTGAACTCATCTTATTGCAATTTTGTATTTATTAATCGTAGTTAAATATTTTCAATTCATTATAGACTTTTAGTTGATATACACACGGCACAAATATTAAACTCATATCACTTCATAAAAGTTAACTCTATTAATTCTTCATTTTAATTTAATTTTAATTATATAATAAGGGTGTTACCTCAAAATATAAAATTAAATAAATAAATACAAAGGGTTATTGGATTTTATCACCCGTAATTATTGGCTATTGACCGCTGACACCCTCAACTATCACTTTGGCGTCCGCCACCTCCAACTTAACACGTAGTGTGTTCTGTCACCATGTCGTTAATTGATCACTAACTTTTGATCATGTTACTATACTTTTGGAGGTGTTCTGAGATCCTTAAAACCCTTCCTAAGATCCATATGACACCCCCAAAAGTATAGTAAGATAATCAAAAGTTAGTAATCAGTTAACGACGTGGTGATAGAATATACTAAGTGTTAAGTTGGGGGTGACAGGCGTCAAAGTGATAGTTGAGGGTGACAGCGGCCAATAGCCAATAGTTGAGGGTGATAAAATCCAATAACCCAAACACAAAAATGATGAAAATTACAAGAATATTAATTTAGATTTTTCATGTAAGATATGTTTGAATTATTGGATGACATTGTATTCCATATGATTATATATCATCTATATGTCAATATAGTATTTACTGTAGTTAAGCAATTGTCAAATCTATACTATATAATAAAAGAAACCATGTTAGGGACACATGTCATTAATTGAAGTCATCTATTTTTTATAGATAATTAATATCAATTAAAAGATAATTATAAAATATATAATTATATAATAATTATAATCCATAATAACAATTGATAAGATAAAATGATATGACATACTTTATTTTATTTAAGATGAAGAGTTTTATGTTTATAAATTAGATATTATATAGTAAAAATAAGTTTATAATTTCAAATTACGAAAATCACTTTAAAACATAACCAAGTTGAACGATTAATTTAATGCATATATTGTTTTACAATCATAATAAATAAATAGATAAACCACTATTAATTTATTTATATTATTATATGGCATACTTTACGCCCCGCTTGCGGTATGCTCATATAATGTATATATGTGTGGGCGCTCGGGGGGCAAAAGTGAAAGTGCACTAATTTTAACATTATTTTACTAATTTCGTGAAAATAATGTTAAAAGAGGGGAATGGTTAATCATGCATCATGTGGTGGCGTTGATAGCCAAAAGACAAGGGGGTACATGCACTAATCGGCGTTTGTCTCAATTGCTGAGTGTTATGTGCCTTATGTCCAAGGCTTGATGCAAAACTACAATCGAGCCGAGGGTCTCATTGGAAGCAGCCTCTCTATTCCTACGGGGTAGAGGTAAGGCTGTCTACATCTCACCCTCCTCAGACCCTACCTTAGCTTTGCTATTGGTGGGATATACTGAGTATGATGATGATGATGATATGGCATACTTTATTTTATTTAATATGTAGAGTTTTATGTTTATAAATTAGATTTTATATAGTAAAAATAAGTTTATAATTTCAAATTATGAAAATCACTTTAAAACATAACCTAGTTGAACGATTAATTTAATACATATATTGTTTTACAATCATAATAAATAAATAGATAAACCACTATTAATTTATTTATATTATTATATCAAAAGTATTAAACATTTCTATTAGATGATATATTAATAATAATAATCTTTTTATTTTCATTATTAAAAAAATTATTATTTATATTCATTATTTTAATATTTTGTAAAAATTACATTTATTCAACCCGTGTAATACATGGGGTTCTAACCTAGTTACATATATAATAATTCGTGTGTAAGATTGTAGCCAACTAGGTACAATGATACAATGATAATCTCGATTAAATATAAGCATGAGTGATCAATTAAGCTTAATGTAAGTAGCTATGTTTTACTATGGTCAGCTAAGTTTAATCATATTAGACTATTATTCGTCGAAAATAAATTAGTATAATACTGTGCTATAAAAACGAATGTCTTGATTCAATCATTTTGGAGTTTTAAGGGTTTCGGTCATGTTTCATTTAATCGAAACATAAACAAAAATAAAACTTGTTTCAACATGTTTTCTAACACGTTTTCTGAAACATTCAAGTTTCTAATGAGTATGTTAGAAACGGTAATTTTGTAAATCCCTAGTCAATTATGTTATAAAACGATTTTTGTAAACATTTTATTTTCTAGCATGCATATTAGAAATAATTATTTTGTTATAAAATAATAAGTTTTAAAATGTTTTGGTAATTAACGCCTCGTTTCCTAACATGAGTGTCAGATACGATTGTTATCTTAAAAGCATAGAGAAAATCAAGAACACACAAGAAGCTGAAGAACACGAGCAAATCATTACGTTCCATATAAGTAGAATGGAGTACTACTCTCTACTCATTCCACCACCTTTTTGTTAGAAGACCGTTCGTATAAAACCCAGGGGGGCAGGGGTTTGTGTTCGGGAGGTTGGGGTTTGCAATTCAGAAAGGATTGGCGGCGCAGCTTGTTGCCCGTCTACCTTCTGTTTTGATGTAACTTAACAAGTTTTCTGGACTTTATTTATATATAATGCAAATATCACAAATAATTAAATTTAAAAAAAAATTACAATATAAGAACTAAGAGCAATAAGTTACAATACTATTACAACTGAAATAAAAAAACAAACAAGAACAAAATACAAAACATAAATATGTTCTTGGCTGAGGATCGTGTTAGACACGGGTCCCTTCAAATAAATTTCGAGTCTCCCAAGAGAACTCGTTTGTTTCCAGGATACAACAGCCTGAGCAGTTGCACTGCCGGAGATGACGAAACCCAAAGGTATACCTTGAAACAAGAAGAAATAAGAAGATGATTCTGCAGGGGAAAAATCGCATGTGTTGGAGAATTTCGATGCATTTGCTGCAGTGGATGTGATGTTGTATTTATATAACATCTGAGATCAAACAGCAAAAACAAATTAAATGAGAAAATTAAATTGCATTAAACGTCTTCAATGCATTTAATTAAACATTTAATTCTCAGTCAAAGTCGTTGACTTATCTGTTTCAAATGCTGAAGTGAAACTGCTCTATCATTAAAGTCTGGGAAGCTTCTATCGCGCACGCAGGACAAACAAGCTGATGCACGTGCGCCATTTTTGCTCGCTTTTGTGCGCTATCCTTCAGGTCTGCGCGCGTGCGCCATTTTGGCTCACTTTCATGCGCGATCCTAAAGGTCTACGCCAGCCACGCGCGCACGCCACGTCACCAGTGAGCCTATATGATCACGCCACACAGTCGCGCCATATTGGCTCACTTTGGTGCGCCACGCACGCCACCACGGCACCCACTCAAGAGTCCGCGTGCGCTGACCAGGACACTCCCTGTCCATGCGCCATACCTGTGTGCTACCCGCCACTGTCATGTACTTGTGTGCCACGTCATCCGATACCTGGTCCTTGCATCCTCTGTGCTGAGCCACGCGTGCACGGTAAAAAATACAAAGGCGGCTCTATTAATGTTGTATTGGGTGTTCTGGAGCTGGGGTCTCACTGGAAGCAGCCTCTCTATCCCTAGGGGTAGAGGTAAGGTGTGCCTACATCCCACCCTTCCCAGACCCTACCAATAGCTTCACTATTTGTGGGATTTCACTAGGCATGGTTGTTATTGTTCTAACATTTGCGAGTTAACACGACACATGCGTGTGTGGTTCTCAATGTTTTTACGTTTCGTTTCGTTTTGCGTTTCATTCTAAATTTTGTGAGTTAACAGTCGCCACGTGCATGTGTGGTTCAACGTTTTTACGTCGTCTATTTTTTCGCATTTGACAGATCCATCGCAATGTGAAGGTCCTAGATCAACTGAATGCTAGTTTAAATCAAATACCAATGATAATAGTTTTTTTTTCAGGTTTTTGAGATGGTGGTAGAACGTACACTAGTGCAACCTACATTTGTTGGATTATCCTGTTGAGATATCTCCTTTGGCTAAGCCCATTGGAGGTATTATAAATTTATAATTTATTTTTGTTATTTAGTGAGATGTTTTTTATATTATGTACATCATATGTTCTCCCAAGAATGACACATAAAAGCAGAATCTTTTGCACAAAACCAGTTTTACTAATGAACAAAATTTCGGTCCATCTTCAAACGAGTCAAATGAACAAAATTTTGAAAACAAAAGTTAAAAGATGAACTGGTCAAACAAGCTGGGTCAAAAACCGTTGGATGACTCCCAAAGTCTGGTTTTCGTGTATACAACTTTCTAAATCATGCATTCAAAGATCTCGATTTTTAATGCGATAATATTGTTTTTGTAACCAACTAATCATAATTTACTAGGGCTTTAAACAAACCGAACGTTCAGCGAACAGTTCGTGAAGCGTTCGGCCGGAAGTTCATTTATATTCGTTCGTTTAATAAATGAACAAACACGAACAAGAAATTCCGTTCGATAATTTGAACAAACGAACATGAACGGAGGCTGCGTTCGTTCGTGAACGTTCGGTAATGTGTTCATTTATGTTCGCTCGTTTATATTAATTTAAAGGTATTTTTGTTATATTTTTATTTTATTGGTCGTTTTCGACACAGGAGTCCATGCGCTCTGACCAGGACACTCCCTGTCCGGGCGTCATACATGTGCGCTACCCGCCACTATCATGTACTCTTGTGCCACGTCATCCGCTACATGGTCCTTGCATCCTCTGTGCTGAGCCATGCGCGCGCAGTCGAAGTGCAAAGTGCACCCATCAAAGCGCCACATTGCGCCCACGCCACGCGCGCGCGAGTGCGTCGCGAGTACACTAGTGTGTTCTTCCATTTTACAACAAGGAAGGAGTGTTCCCACTTAAATACCACTTTAAGTTTCATCTCTCTTTCTATGTAGGACAAGGTGTCATTTTCCCATCAATGTTTCAAACATCAAACTTTGAGCATCGATATCTCATTTATCTTAGTTCTGTTTTGGATGCGGTTTAGTTTGTTGCGAAGCTCTTCCAACATAGAACACAAACCCACAAATAAATATATAAAATCCCCTCGGTTTCTAATATTTATTTCTAGTCCAAAATTAGGAAAAATTCATTTCCTGTATTTGTGAAAATTGTTATTTTCACAAAATTTCCAACATTTTTCACCAACTTCATCTTTTTTCACAAAAACGTAATACTATTTCACTCGGTGCAACCTCAAGTGCGTGAACCATCTCCAAGAGTACCACTTGTTTCCATTGTTGTACTCTGGGAAATCGACAGATGTTTTCTCCACTAGGGAAGACTCAAAATTTGTTTTAGCGACCCATGTTGAACACAGATACTCAGCCACAACTATCAAGAGTTGGTTTGTTCATTTATACAGCCAAAGATATTCAAGTTCTCGTAGAACACAACAGTTTGAATCAATTTATTTACATAAAATTGTATTTTATCATTATATTCATTCATTTATCATTATATTCGTTCATATTTGCATACTATTCGTTCATATTTGCATACGGTATTGTATACGAATAACGAGAGTATTGTAATAAGATATATATTTTCTGCCAATAATGAGCTTAGTGTTATTATTATTTTTGTTATTTATTTTAATAAAAAAGTGACTCACTTTTCTACAATGATACAATGCTAAATTCAATTAAATATAAGCACGGGTGATGAAGTATGATAATTTCAATCATATGAGACTATATATCATCAACTAAGCTAGATCGATTGTGATTGTTTTAGCTTATTCAAGTTTGTTATCATGTTATGTTTAATTGTGATTGATTAATTTTAATTAATTATGTTTGAATTGATCAATTTGGATTTTATTAGCCATTAATGTAAAATGAAATTTGTTTGTATTAATCACCAACACATCATCCACTGGTTGTAGAAATATATGTAGTTAACGTTTTTATTTGTCTTATTGGTTTAAAATAATAATAATAATATATTTGATTTTGTATTGTGTTAGTGTTTCTGACGGTTTTCAAGATCGACACTTTTTTATTTTATTTTTAATTTCTTTTAGCTATATTTATTAAATATTTTTAAAAATCCATGTATCTAATTTTAGCTGTAATTTTGTTCTCTTTTTTTCAGTTCGTGATCCGTCAAAGCATCACTAAACAATCTTGTGTCGCTATACCGTAACTAAATTATGTCAGTTAAGTTATTTTTCCTTTTTTTTTTGGTACCGGATATAGGGGATTTTTGTCCATCAAGAATCCATCATTGAAGGTCCTTTTGATAGCAATTATAGAGCAAGTAACTTTAGTTTAAATTCAAAAGCGGGTTGGGGAGGCAATTTATTAGGCTATGCGGTATGGTGACCATCCTCCCTTGGAGGATGATTCGCCACGTAGGCGCCACATCATAGTCCTACAGAGTAGGGGTGTACAATAACCGAACCGTTAACTGAAACCGAACCGAAATTAACCAAAAGTCGGTTAACGGATATTTTTTTTACTATCGGTTAACCGAAATTAACCGAACCGAATCATTTATTTTTTTTATATTTCGAGCTTTTATACCTTTTTTTCATGTATTTCTTGTTTTATACTTTTATTTCATGTAATAATACCTCTATTTCATTTATTTATGCTTTCATTTCATTTATTTATACCTTCATTTCATTTATTTAAACATCTATTCATGCATTTATACCTTCATTTCATTTATTTATACATCCATTTCATGTATTTATACATCTATTTCATGTATTTAGAGTTTTTTCCCATAATAGTGTTGGTGGAAAAACTATTTACCAAAATAGTGTTGTTAGAAAAATATTTACCAAAATAGTGTTTTTGAAGATTTTTTTGTTTCTCACTCCTATTCTAATCGGATAAAATCCAATTCATTAAATAACTATTATCTAATCATATTTCTTAAGAATATAAAAAACAATTTTTTTACAAAACCTACTTTGAAACAAAAACATATTTTAAAAAAACTATATTCGATAAAAAAAAAGGGATTTTTAGTCACCTATTCCATTGATACCTTATTTATTTTTTTCAAAAATCAAGTTTCCAAGCTCTGAGTTTGGCCATTTTTATTCAATCCATTAACTAGGTTTGGATCCAGTCCTTACTTTCTTCGTTAATTAATACATGTTATAAAGAGTTAGTAGGTTCGAACCTGCTATCTCTTTCGTGTGTTCGAACACGAAATACATAATTTCTATGTGGGTTTTTCTTAGAGAATACTTTACTTAAACACAATTTAGACTTTTAAATTTTTATCAGTTGTGTTTGTTTTTGTAAAAACTAATAGTAAAGAAAAGCTTTTTTTTATTTACCGGTTAAACTTAAACAAATTTACAAGTTTATTTAATATATTATGTTTTATTCAATATATAAAATAATTATAAGATCTGTTGAAAATATCCTTAAGTAATGTTATTTAGTTTTAAAAATTATATTGTACTGTTTTGTTTACATAAATAAAATAGTAGTCTAACGGAAATATATCGATGACAAAAAAGCTTTTTTTTTTATAAGAATTAAGGGGGTTCTTTTTTTTTTAATAAATACAGATTTTTCAACCAATAAAATATGTTTTTGTTTCAAAGTAGGTTTAAGAAAAAAAAAAGTAATTTTCTTTTTAGATTCTAAAAGAAACATGATTAGATCAATAGTTATTTAATGAATTGGATTTATCCAATTAGAATAGGAGTGACAAAAAAAAAATCTTCAAAAACACTATTTTGGTAAATATTTTTTTAACAACACCATTTTGGTAAATAGTTTTTTCACCAACACTATTATGGAAAAAAACTCCATGTATTTATACCTCCATTACATGTATTTCTAAGCAAAAATTTTAGCCCTTCTTTGAATTGGTTATTAACCGAAAATTAACCGTACCAAACCGAAAACCGACAAATTAACCGAATTAACCGAACCGATTAACCGATGACTTCGGTTACGGTTACGGATAATGCTAATAACCGAACCGAACCGTGCACACCCCTACTACAGAGGATGATCCGCCATGGCAAAACACTAGAAATGGGAGGATGATCCTACCCCACTAATTATGGCAATTAAATTATTATTTTTTTTAATTTTTGCAAAGGAAACACGTTGAAAAGGGGTGGGTTTTGTCTTCTTCTGGATCGTCCCAAACGTCTCAAAGCCGACGGATTCGACGCCGACAGAGGGGGGCGGCGCGGTGTATGGTTCGTCGTCGCCGGGGATGGACGGGTGGGGTACGCTCCCCATACCGTCTAGCCTTAGTAAAGTCACCACAAGAAACTGGAGTTTTAGCGGCGACATTTGTCGCTGCTAATGATGCCCAAAATCATCGCTAAAAGTATTAGTGGCGACATGTCGTCGCTAAAGAGGTTGCCACTATTGCTAGTTTTTCTTGTAGTGATTAGGTTATGTTGCAAAGTGAGTCTTCCCATTATAGGACAAGCCTAATTAATATTGCTCGTGTCACCAATACATAAATTAGAACAAATTATACTTCCAAAATTTCATTAATATAAACGATTTGACAAAGGAAAACATTTAACCTACATAAATATTTTCCTTCGTCAAACCGTTTATATTAATGAAATTTTGGAACTATACTTTGCTCTGATTTATGTATTGGTGACACGACATGCCTATGGATCCCTGCATGTGTCGCTTACAGGCCAACTGGCATAACAGTTCACGTGACAGTTTATATGACTGTCATGGGCGGTTGTTTGGCGCCAATCCATCTAGCTATAGACGGGTCTTATACTCTTATACCCATGACCCATTACATACTTAGAACTTAGTGTTTGTCACACATAATTATTACGCCCACTTTTTCTCATTCGAAATTAAAAGTAATGACATTCTATTTTAACAAAAATTGGGCATGACCCGTTCGTACTATGAGCGGTTCCCTGCTTTTAACAATTATAATTCAAACAAATTTTACGACACGGTGCAAAAGACATATTACATACCATTAGAATGAACATAGTTGTCCATTCGAAAACCATTGCGTTTTAAACACTTACAACCAACTAGGATTTACAAAAGACATAGCATATTAAAATTTAAAGTTTAACTACTAAACATAAGCTATTTATAACAAAAGTATTTTTGACCCATTAACATCATTACAAAAGTAGCGGAAGCGCATGATGGGCATTTGAAGCGTGTTCGATCCGAGCGAAGCTTGACCATTAGACTTGAGTTTTACCTACATCACAACATCAAAGTAAACTTCATTAAAAACTAATTCCTTTCCTACTAACATAAGATTTTAACTCACGGATTTATGACAATCATGCCATTCGCGTAACTTACAAGTTTACTTGTTAAATTAGTACCATCATTCTTATTCTTACATTCTAACCCTTTCGACCCGTTCATAAAGGGTCTACATAAATTCCTTCTCTTGCATATCATTCTAATAAATTCGACCATATGCAATGAGTTCTAAACATGGTTCTTCTCTTAACCATTACAACTAGATGCTTTTTGGTGTTTTTTGGACCATTTTGCACTCATATGTTAGTATAAATAGTTATTGGGTGTATTGAATTGATCACAAGTTCACAACACTTCTCTAGTTCTAAAAAAACACAAAAACACTCTAGACTCTCAAATCTAACATATAGTCTTAGATAGTCAAATCGCAATCTTCTGTTAGTGATGGATATTCGTCAACCGACTTGATAGTTGTGCAAGTTCTAATGAGGACAAATAACCTGAAATTTTTTATCTGTCTGAGCTGGCGAACGAGTTAAAGTTAAATCAAAGCAAGAAATGTGGTTAATTTTACGACCATGCTTCGGAGATGGTTTGGTTGGAAACCATATGGATGGAACTTTCAAACAGGTGGATAATGTTCCGGCTCGCGGTCAAAAAATACTTAACTTATATAATACTTAAAAAAAAGGAAAATGTTAGACGGATAAAACATATTAAAATAATCGAAGTAGAAAGACAATCTCGATGAGCACAATGCAACTGGTCCAACAATGATTAAACATACACAATTTCTATATTTTTGCTTTTTTTATGAATTTTATTTTTAGTTAGTTTTTTAAACAAAACTAGTTGAGTTTCCGACCCCGCGTTGCGGCGGGGATCCAATGTCTGCATAACGCATGCCGACAACGGCAAGCGGATACCAAATATCAAAACTTAGATAAAAATGATGTAGTAACGATAGTTACTCCGTCCTAAAAACGATTTTAAAAAATCTAATATATAATAGTAGGACCCACACGTTCTACACGTTTGAAATTCGGTTGTTTTCAGTTCAGTTATGACGTTACTAACGCGTTAAAATATGGATGAGCTCGGTACCGGTAATGGCACCGAAAGTACCGATCCCGAAAATAATCGAAATTAGGTACCGGCACCGAAAATGCTCAGTATTGTACGGTATAGTATTTGAAGGTAAAAATAAGTAAATACGGGTATGGTGCTAGACCAGTGTCGAACTGAAAGTAACGATTCTAAAAACCACAAAAGGTGGGTACCAAATTGGTACCGAAAATGATTTGGTATAGTAAATTTGGTACCGATACGATACCGGTTTGATTACAGGATTTGATACCATTTGCTCATCAATAATTTAAATATCCAAGTTAAATTTATATGTTACAATTCATTCATTACAGAAAAAAAAAAAACAAAAAAGAAAACAAAAGAAGTTGTGTATATAAAACCTCATTCAAACGAAATACAACTTACTTACCACGTGTATGAAAATCAATCTAAATGATGTAATTACTTGCGTTGCTACGTGGCATGAGCTCAAAGGTGATGTTAGGGATGAGCTCGGTGCCGAAAACCCCCAAAAGTGGGTACCGGTACCGAATATACATAGTACGGCAACGGTACGATACCAGTATTTCAGAGTAAAAACCGGTACCGAAAATGTCAAAAGTCGGTACCAAATCGGTACTGAAAATGTATCCGGTTTGGTAAATTTGATACCAGTACCCGATACCACCAATGTCTGTTACTATTCATTTAGCTCATCAATAATTTAAATATCCAAGTTAAATTTACATGTTACAATTCATTCATTACAGAAAAAGACAAAAAAGAAAATAAAAGAAATTGTGTATATAAAACCTCATTCAAACGAAATACAACTTACTTACCACGTGTATGAAAATCAATCTAAATGGTGCAATTACTTGCATTGCTACGTGGCATGAGCTCAAAGGTGATGTTAGGGATGAGCTCGGTGCCAAAAACCCCCCAAAAGTGGGTACCGGTACCGAATATACATGGTACGGCAATGATACGATACGATACCAGTATTTCAGAGTAAAAACCGGTACCGAAAATGTCAAAAGTCGGTACCAAATCGGTACTGAAAATGTATCCGGTTTGATAAATTTGATACCAGTACCCGGTACCACCAATGTGTTACTATTCATTTAGTTGTGTTATTAATATATAGGTAAATTGCCACACTTTATAGTAAAAGTAAAAGTTTAATAAAACCATGAATCGTACAAGTAGCGTACCTCGTTCTTGATTTCCTTGTTGCTTCGCGTGACTTGAACTTTCTTCCTTTACACCTATACATAACCATTCATACTTAGAATTCATGCCGTATACAAATTTACATACATTCTTTGATAAGGCATCATATATTTTTAACGCCTACTTCATAAGCACATTCAAATCGCGATTTTTACATAAGGTTTATGGCTAATATGGCTGAATTGTTAATTGAGGCATTTCATCAAACACTTGGTGTGCTCAACATCAACAAAGCACAAGGTACAAGTGCTCATAGCTTAATTCTACTTGTTCATTTTCTAGTTTAACAAAATTCAATCAAATTCATATCTTTCTTTCATCCTACATCAACTTATCAAATTTCTCTATCACATACAAGATCATGCATCAATTCACATCTATTAGCAATTATTTAAATCATCATGTTCATCATACTTTTACAACAAGTGGGTATAAACCTTAAATCATCCAAATTATCGAAATCAAGCAAAATTCTCAATCTATTGTGAAATCCTAACTCACAATTACACAAGATTTCCACATGAATTCATGATTGGGTTAAAATCCACTTTCTACAAATCACCAAATCAGAAATTTCGAATTACCATTTGTTGAACAAGCTTAGATGGTTAAAGATTTGAGTTCATGCATTAGTTTGAGCTCTTAATTCCTTTCTAATCTTGTGAGTTTCTGAAAACGAGGGTTTCTCTTTGGTTCTTTGCTCCTGGTCGATCCACAAAACACACCCACCCAGAGTGCGTGTTTTGTGTTATATTTTTGTTTATTAATAACTAGATGTTGACCCGCCGCGGTGTGGCGGGGTATTTTATTTCAATTAGGTTGATAATGTTAGTTACAAATTACAATAGTTAACTTAAAACAAAAAGGTAGCCCGTGGATGAACAGATTTGAGAATCAATAAAAAGGTTCCATCCAAAACCTGCAAATCATATATTCACATTTAGTGAAGCAAATTAATTTCTAATCTTACATGAACTTGGGATTTGGTAGGTTTTGATTATTACCGCATGAGCGCCTTTCTGTCTGATATATTCTTCTAGGGCATTCTGGATAAAGTGTGTACTGTGCAGTAGCAGGGGCGGCCTTCGATGTAGAAGGCTATTGATGCTTTGTGGATGACTGTTTAACACTGTTGTAATGAATGTTAGCAAAGTTCCCAGATTATGACTCGTTCGCAGAGAATAATGATCATCTGGGACATACACTTCAACACATAATTTGGTATTGAAATAGCTACATTATTCGTAAACTATTGATCGAACAAATGAATATTAAGAGACTTTTAAATAATGAGGAGAGTGTGGGACAAGTGTGTTAATTGAAGATAACAAAACCCGTAACAGAAACATTTTTTATCCATCTGTTTTTGAGTTGTAGATGTTAGTTTAGTAGTAGGCAAAATTAAAATAAGTTATTAGTAAATATATACCATGGAGTTACAGATAAACAACTATACAACCTAACCATTTTGACTATGGATTTGAGTACTTGCTATAGGTGAAGCATACTCCTGCTCATGGCCCAAGAAATGCACTATACTTAGTTAACTATGGCTAAAATCTAAAGTTGTACATATATCGTAATATAAAATATCATTATTAATTTATTAAATAATTATGTATATTCATTGTTCCTGGAAGTTCTCTTTTAGTAGCACACAACTAAAAAGATTCATTAAGTAATACAAGATACAAAGGGTTTTTTTTTGTCACGGGCTAACCATGGATCGTCATTAGTGTATTATATGTGTAAGTCGATAGGATAATTCCATTTGTACAAAATGTCAAAGTAAAAGCATAGAGTTCATCCAAATAGAGGAAATGAAAGGCATACCTCTAATCATCTAAGTTACCGAAGCCAAAAGGTGCTCAACCGATCAAGTGTTGAAGGTTGATCACATGTAATGGCAAAAACTATTGCATTAGTCTTTTTAGTTCATCAGCAAGTTTGCCTCGATTCTCCACAAACTGAAATAAGTTATAAAAAAATCACCACTCAGTAATTCATATCAACACTAAAAATGATGTTAAACACAAATCATCAACACTAAAAATGATGTTAAACACAAAGATGCATCCTATTGATCTTCAACAGAGCACGCTGCTTTAGGAGTTCTACAACGACCTCGAGCCAAAAGCTGACTCTTTAATTAGCCAACAAAGTTGGCAAAACAATGTCAGGCATACTTGAGTCCTATGCATCTAAAGATGGCTGCCATCTAGATTATATGGGTACCAGTAACCAAGGTTTAAAAAAACGGAATCGAGTTTCGAGGCGTTTTTCCTTCGCCTCACGAGGCGTAAGTCTCGAGGCGAAACGAAGCGTAAGCCCGAGGCGTAATTAAAAAATAAATACAAAACTTAGATATCTTAATAAAATAATACTTCAAAATTCTAATAAATACTTCTAGAATTCATTGGGCTAAATCAAAATTTCCTTAGTTATAGGAATGAGCCCAAGTTTAAAGAAAGAGCCCAACTTTATAAAAACTCACGTCATCTTCTTCTTCAGACCTAGTCGTCATCTAAAAACCTCTCCACCCTCCATCCAAAACCCTAATAGTTGATACAGCCGTCATTCCATATGCTTTGTTCTTCTGGATCGTCCATCGTTGTGTTCTTCTTCAGTGTCGCACCTGGTAAGCATCATTTGTTGTTACAGCCGTCTTCTCAATTGACAAAACCCTAATTCTCCGGTTACCATCAGACACGTACGCCTCTTCATAAACGACCGCCTCTAATAGATACGACCCGCCTCAGACCAATGAGGCGTACGTATAAAAATAGCCAGCGAGGCGCCGCCTCAAAAACGATTTCTTCCCGTCTCACCTCGAGGTGCGCCGCAATATGTACGCCTCGAACGTTTTTTTTAAACCATGCCAGTAACAACAAGGAATTCCAAAGGTATAATCTCTAACTAACTATTTCTCATTTTAAATTATTAAAATGTTGGAATTACCTCACAGATATGTAAATCTTGTGCAAGAACTCTAAAGGGTGGATATATCCACACTTCTTGCTTCTGAAAGGCTTGCTTTCTTTCTTAACCTGCACAATGCCATGGTTATCCATTATGTGATTATGTCATCATTGTTGGTCATTCTGGTCAACAGTAATTGAAAGGAGATAATTTATTTCTGGTTTTTTATATATCATTGGCGGGTCACGCTATTCTCTTACAGCAATTGTTAATGTTTATAAATAGATATAACCAAAGATCACGTTACTCGTTTACAAAACCTTTTGGTTCTAATGACAAGGGTCTAGAGGTAGAAAAAACAAAGCATCTCCATTTTGGTGCCGACCAAATCGGGTAGCATTGTCTATTACACGGCTAATAATTATAGCGACAGTTAAAACGATTTTTATCAAGACTTGTTTGCATTGATTCGAACCGATTTGAATACATAGAACCCGACCCACCCATATACCTGTCAACCCAAAGCAAGATCAGAATTAAATCATAGGGTTTTTGCACAAAATCATCCGAAGCTCCAATTCCAAGAAAAAAACTCGATTCATTCAAAACTTCTTACAACAATTCTTCCTTATGAACACTCAAAGTTAGAAAAACTGAAACTGGGAACCTAGTATTTTGAAGCGTACCTGTTGGAGTCCAAATCTCAGACGAAACCATGGCTTGGGTTGTGGTTGACGAAGTATATAAAGCTGCGACCTTTCGATTTGGCGATGGTTGTGTCGTGGTGGTTGTGTCGCCGACGTCGATTTGGGGCAGAGCGGCGGACGGTGGTGATCGATATTGGTAGCCGGCGTCGGGAGAAGAGCAGTGGTGATTGATGGTAGTAACTGGAGGCATGTGTGGATACCCTAAATGTGGATGGTGTAAGACCCGTGGATGGCACGTGCGGTTACTGTTCCTAACATCATACGCAAATTGTATATATTGAATAATTTCATCACTTTTACAAATTCAGCCCCTCTAATTCTAGTTGTTGTTTATTTTCACATTAACTTTCATTCTTGTTGAACTAATATCACATTCTTTTAACTTAGTTAATATTACATAATTAGACATTTAAGGTAACATAAATAAATTGCATATTTTTGGGGTGTTACAATAATAATACAATTATAACATAAACATATTTATAACTATGCTAAACTTATTCCAACATTGTGTTTGGTAGATCGGTTATGCCTCGTTAAGACTGTCCGATGAATACACTAACCCGATAAATGAGATGGCCTGGTAGGAAGGTATCCGGGCCAGGTCCATGCCCTCGAATTCGAGTGTTTCAATGTATAGGTCATAATGTCTAAAGATTGTGACCATGACCGGTGGTCACCTTGTTATTCCATGCAAGTCCCCCATTCTAATTAATCTAATGCTGCTAAATATGTTACTAGTTCTAAACATATGCAATAAATTGTCACGGACTTCCATATGTGATATGGTTAATTCACTGGTCTCGTCAAGTAGGGTTAATCCCTTCTTTCCGAGGATCGGTGGCTGGATCGTCCGCTGGTTGATCTCCTGCACAAGGAAACAAGCCGTGACTCGTAACAAGGAGGATGGGGTGGGGGTGCTCCTTGTTACCACTCTCCGGCGTGAGAATCAGTAATTTGCTTGTGAAGCAAAGTGTGTGATAGTAGTAGTAGTGAGAGAGTTGTGAAGAGATACCTCAAACCTGGTTTGGGATGGGTATTTATAGCCGAGGAGTGAAGGAGGGTAGTTGAGTGGCTAGACTGACATCGCACAGCCTCCTGCAGGTGTTTCAAGCATGTCGGTTACGGTGGTGATGCCACATCCTGCTGTGGTGTCAGTCTGTTGCTTACATGTGGGCTGACAGGTGACTGTCTTCAGTGCCACTTGCACCGTGGTGTCAGTCCCACTTGCCTTGTAGGCAGGATGCGGTGCCGGGCCGCATCGCTGCTCGCGGTAACTGATGTTGTTCCCGCGTTCTTGTTCTGGTCTAAGACGCATGCGGGATGCGGTGCCGAGCCGCATCGCCGCTTGGTGACTGTTACTGTTGTCCAGCTCCCTTGTCGTGACGAAAATGTTCATAGGATGCGGTGCCAGGCCGCATTGCTATGCGTAACATCCGTTTTCGTACTTAAGGTAAGTTTTCTCATCCCTTGACCGATTGGATTTGAACGCTGTGTTCGCGCGTGCCCGCACGGACACTGATAAGTTCTTGCTGGTGGGAGTTTTTTATAAGTGTAATGGTCACTCGCAGCCATGCTGGTGCGAGATCTGGGACCATACCCCTTCACGCCGGTGGCGGCGGAGGAGGAGGAGGAAGGTAGGTTTGCCGGTGCTGAAGTGGTCGAAGGCTACGTTCGATACTCTGATGACCGACGTTCAGATGCCTCAAGAATATGGGGCTGTTTACCCACAAGAGGGTGACACCGGCGCCGTTGCTCCGGCTGGGTACGTCACCATGTGGGCAGATTTTTTTGGTGACTGTAACCTTCGGTTACCGTTGGCTGTTTTCGTTGCTGAGATTTTGGAGTGGTACAAGATCCACATCTCTCAACTGAGCCCTTTCGGGATGATTCGGGTTCGAAATTTTGAGTACACTTTTCGTGCTCTTGGTTTGGAGCCCACCGTCGGAGATTTCCGGCGGTTTTATCAGATGACTGTTCACACAGGTTTCTTCTCTTTCTGTCAACGATATGGCAGCCCTAAGCTGATGGTCCCTCCCAAGAGAATTACGAAGTGGAAGACAAAATTCTTCTACATTAAGGCTGCTGCGGTCGCTGCCAAATTGACCTTTCGGAATGTGACCGAGACGATCATAGCGGAAACCATTGCTGTCCCCAGGGGT
The DNA here is from genome assembly GCA_030545235.1 of Helianthus tuberosus. NCBI lineage: Eukaryota > Viridiplantae > Streptophyta > Magnoliopsida > Asterales > Asteraceae > Helianthus > Helianthus tuberosus. The sequence goes on along the minus strand of JARYGA010004683.1, from coordinate 11,117 downwards.
AATACGGTGGACTGGTTCCCGAGGTTGCGAATCATCGGGTGGAAGAAACTGAGCAACACGCAGCTGTGGGTGCTGGGGAAGATGCTGACCAGGATGAGCAGGAAGGCGAGGCCCGTTGTGCGGGAAAAAAGTGGTGGTAAGTGTTCCTTTTCTCTGTGCGGTATCTTGTTTTCTCATTTTTATCACTGAGTTTTGTAAATATACCATCAGAGGATGTTGCCCTTTGGAGGATATTTGACCCGGACTTCAAAGGCAAGGTTGAGGTTCTTGCTTGTGCGGATGGTGAAGAAGGGTTCAACGTCACCATTCGTGACAACTTTCGGTTGCCTGAACGGGAGGCAATGGAAGCAGAGTTGCCGCAAGGCAAAGGTACAATAGATATACTCTCCTTACTTGTTTCATAAATAAGTTAGCCTTGCTGATTGTTTGTTGATGAATGAAAACGCAGGTGATCTTGGGGCTTTGGGAGACCCTGATGCGGCAGGTGTTCCCAAAAAGCATGTGGAGAAAGCCGTGAGGATCCGTACCTCGAGGAAAAAACATGAGCCGGCTTTTGTTCCTCCTTTGGTGCCGCAGGCGGCAGGTATCTCTCGTACTCGTTTACGTAGATACACCGATTACATGGTAGTGTTTGACACCCTTGAGGGTTTGGGTGTTCCAGGTGGTGGTGCGGTTGCGAGTGGACCTGCTGCGGGTTCTAAGCCCGCTGCTGAGAAGAAACGGAAAGGAGATGTCGCTGGTGCTGGTGAGCGGAAACGTCCGAAGTTGAGGACGACTCGGACAGCTGCTATCTCGCAGCCAAAGCCTGCGGTTGTGACTGGTAAGCTGACCATAAATTCACAAGTGTTTGTCATTTTTAGCTTATAGCTTATAGTTGTATTTTGCTTGTTGTAGAACCGCTTGAGGAGACTTTCTCCTTTTTTAAGGGTCGTTCTTCTCCTCCGCGAGACGCGGCTGTGGACTCGGGAGTTAATAAGGAGTTTAGAAGAAGCCCTTCTATCGAAGTGGTTACCGCGCCCTCCTTTTATACTCATCGCAATTAATGCGGAACAGTAACCGAAACGTCGTGTGTGAAAGGAGCGAACCATGCGACGACACGTGTACAGCGACAGTTCTGTTGATGGTTACCACTCTCGAGTAGCCTTCCACGCGCCTGACAAAAGAGACTTTTTACACACATGCTACAGTGCATTTATTATCTCGGGCAGTGCAAACGTCTTTTCGATTCAGCACATGCCAGGAAATCCTACCATCTTCTACCAACTCACACGTGCACTCTGCCACGTATGCAACGAAAAAGCGACAACAATATCCAAACTAAAGCGGCATGCGGTTTCTCTGGTATACCGCACCATAACCCATACCGCATGTCGTTTTTTACATACCCCTCAAAAAAGGCAAAAATATATATCTCTACATTATGTAAGGGGTATAACCAATATCCTCATATACCCACGAGCACACGTGGAATATGCGGAAATGACACACACGAGCCCGCACAGGTGTGTCAGATACTCAGAACCAGCGTTGTTCTTTGGACTGTGAAAACCGCTTCTTAGGATGAGGTAAACCGCATTCCATGCAAGTTTCTTCAAGTTTCAAATCCCTCGTGTCCGGTTCACAACCACAGAGGGGACGCAAACAACTTCTCCTTAGGAAAAAGGACAAGTATGCTCAGCAACCGCACATCAGCAACCCTGACTCCTGATCCTTCAAGAGCCGCATCCAAGCATAAAGCTCTTTTAAAGCGAGTCTTTTGCTGCAAACCGCAAACACTCACGAGTAGCTGCGGCGAAACGCAAGTACGCGAACGGTAGCTACGGAAGAGCCACGACTAAGCCGTCACACGGTTGAGCAAAGCTACTTCCAGGAAAATTACTTCCCACCTAAGCGTGAAGGAAAGTGGCTAAGGAATGAATACGGACGAGTTTCACCCAAATTCCTAACCATCTAAAGGAATCTCCTTGAGTAACAAGCCAAGGAACAGTGGTAACAAGTCTGCTTATGACTTTGTTTGCCCACCTATGAGCCGCATAGAATAAACAATGGTGGGCACAACCCTGCCTATGACCATGTTTATTTGCCCATAGTACAGATTCACATTGTTCGACCAAACACGGCCAACAATGACGCAAGTACCCCACATTGTTCGACCAAGCATGGCCAACGATATGCGGCAACGAGGTAACCGCAAAGGACGTGCGGTTAATTGAGAGCTAAACTGAAGAACATGAACACCCCACAAAAGAGGGATCATCGTTCAATGTCCAATTGATAAACAAAAAGTGAGAGCAACGCACTTACAGCATTGCATCCGCAACCGCAGAGGTTACAACTAGAGTTGCGGAAACTGACATCTTTGGTCACGTCTCAAAGGTTGGTTCGGCACACCAACAAGTGGCTACCAACCCTGATGACATCAGAAAAAGGTAGACCACGCTACCAGATCAAAACCCTCGGCTGAGAATTTCGCATCAGACGGAACTTGCTCACCGGTACGGAAGAGACGTAACCGGATCCACAACTTGATTTACTTGAAGCAGGAGCCAATAGTTTGGCCTAGAATCTTCTCCAGCTCCCATTCTACCTTCTAGACACCATAGTCCAGTATTCCTCCCACATGCAACTTGCATGATGAAGCAACACTAGACTGGGGGACTTGAAGGGGTATGGTCCCAGATCTCACACCAGCATGGCTGCGAGTGACCATTACCCTTATCAAAAACTCCCACCAGCAAGAACTTATTTGTGTCCGTGTGGGCACGCGCGAACACAGCGGTCGAATCCAATCGGTTAAGGGATGAGAAGACTTACCTTAAGTACGAAAACGGATGTTACGCATAGCGATGCGGCCTGGCACTGCATCCTATGAACATTTTCGTCACGACAAGGCAGTAACAGTCACCAAGCGGCGATGCGGCTCAGCACCGCATCCCGCATGCGTCTTAGACCAGAACAAGAACGCGGGAACAACATCAGTTACCGCGAGCAGCGATGCGGCCCAGCACCGCATCCTGCCTACAAGGCAAGTGGGACTGACACCACGGTGCAAGTGGCACTGAAGACAGTCACCTGTCAGCCCACATGTAAGCAACAGACTGACACCACAACAGGACGTGGCATCACCACCGTAACCGACAGGCCTGACACACCTGCAGGAGGCTGTGCGATGTCAGTCTAGCCACTCAACTACCATCCTTCACTCCTCGGCTATAAATACCCATCCCAAACCAGGTTTGAGGTATCTCTTCACAACTCTCTCACTACTACTACTATCACACACTTTGCTTCACAAGCAAATTACTGATTCTCATACCGGAGAGTGGTAACAAGGAGCACCCCCCACCCCATCCTCCTTGTTACGAGTCACGGCTTGTTTCCTTGTGCAGGAGATCAACCAGCGGACGATCCAGCCACCGATCCTCGGAAAGAAGAGATTAACCCTACTTGACGAGACCAGTGAATTAACCTTCCTTGGTTAACCACTGTTTCATCATCCCCCAATCTAATTAATCTAATGCTGCTAAATATGTTACTAGTTCTAAACATATGCAATAAATTGTCACGAACTTCCATATGTGATATATGAAAACAATTTATTGAACCGTATACAAGAATAAAAGGACGTATCGAGTTAGTATAAAATAATCACTAATATAGTGACAATTATTATTATTATACATATTAAAATAGAGTCCTGATGAATAGTGTTTTTAATTTATTAAATAATTGTTCAATTTTTCTAATAATATTTTATTTCTTATATATTTTGATTATTTTCTAATAATATTTTATTTCTTATACATTTTGATTATTTTTCTAATAATTTACGTTTTATGTTTATTTTTTCAACACTGCGTTAATAATTTATTGAAAACGTTTACTGTGTCGCTATAGCACTAAACCGAACCGAAATCGATTTTATTTTTCAACATTGCAATATAAATGTTATCGAAAATGGATATTGTGCCACTATCGTATCAAATAAGATCCAGAACCGACCGATTAATATATGTATCGGTCCAGTATTTATTTATGTTGTTTTTCCTTTTTGATAAAATGACATCGTATTCTTACTATGCCATACCGAACCACATTGGTACATGTACTCATTTGTATGGTTTTTGTTTGGTAATGAATTTTGAGTCGCTACTATTGTCAACCAAATCAAAACCGACCGAACAACATCGGTATCTATACCGGTACTTATCTTTATTGTTTTTGCTTTCGATAACTGACGTGTCCAACCGAACAACATTGGTACATGTACCTGTATTCATTTTTATGGTTTCTGGTTTCGATAATTTTCATTATACAACTCTACGCGTGAAGATAAACCAAAACCAATATCATTACCAGTATTATGACGATCTGAACTGGACGATACCGTTAGGAAAACATCATTGTCGGTACCAATGTTCGTTTTTTCGTTTTTGGTCGATGTAAAATATGTATTAATTTCTGTACCAAGTACATGTATCGTACCAATACTACAACGAACCTAACCGTAAAATATGTGTTAATTTTTGTACCAAGTGCATGTATCGTACCAATACTATAACAAACCTAATCAATGCTGATCGAATTCCCATGATAACGTACCGCCACAACGCGCGAGGAAATATATATTGTTGATAAAGTTCGATGAATAGTAACTTTATTTTTATAATAATATATAGCTTTTTATTATTATTTTTATTTAGTATATTATAATAATTTATTATTATATTTTCTTTTAATAACACATTTTTATTTTTTTCTCTTTCTAAATACATACATTTCATTTTCCATTTTTTTAATAATTATTTTTTTAGAATATAGATTAATTTATCAATTAATTTGATACTTCTTTAATAATTTATGTATATAACTTTTTTCTAAAAACTTAAGTATGTAGTTGTGCTTGATTTTTTTCCCCTCGACATTCCGTTAGAAGTTTTGATAAAAATGAAGTTGTACTCAAAATAAGGTAGTTATTTGGTATCACAAAACGGTACGATAATAAACTAAACCGTTCTAATGGTTTAACTTTCTGGACAATATCTTTATTTTCGAATAACGTTTGTTTTACATTATCATTTGCTCGGTTTCGCCGCAACGCGCGACGTAAAAAAAACTAGTTATTATAAAAGTAGGTGACCTCATGATGGTCGATCCGTAATGGGCTATTAACTTGACCTGCCAAGACTGGACTTATGTAAATCAAGGCTAACACATTGTGAAATTATATCACGGGTCACACCCTCAAACTTTTGACATGAAACACTATAGTTTCACATTCACCTCTAACTTTCGATAATGGACAACTTTGTCCTGCCAACTTTTTCTACTTAATAACTTGACACCTCATTTTATTTAAATTACTTTTACAACTTTACACTGTAACGTGTGACACATTATTATACTTTTTTTATATTTGCCTAACCACATTGATGTCTAAGTTACTTTTACAACTGTACACCGGTGTCTAAATTACCTTTACAATTTTATACCACAACGTCAGCTTTCAAGACATTATACTCTTTTTTCTATTATTTATGTCTAAAATGGCGTTAACGTCATGAACGTAACGTCTTGAACGTAACGTCTGTAACAAAGTAAAAAACGCGTAAAAGATGAAAATTACAATTTACAACTATACCCTCTTGTCCATTCTTGAATCTTGATTATGTTGAGGCCCCTAGCAGGTAGATAACAATAACAATGGAGGCTTTGAAGGTCTGGTCATCAAGGCCTCTGAGGCACTTGTTTCATGTAGCTTCCTCTTCTTCTTCTCTTCTTCCCACTTCTAAATCCTCTACTTTCATTCGCTGCTGTTCTTCTTCTTCCTCCGCCGCCGGTGCCGCCGCCGCCACCACCACCGCCGCCGTGCCAAAACAAGCCGGAAGGGGTAGGAGATCACCCGCCGCTCCCAACACTACTTCCACCTCCGACAGAGACGCCATTCGCGCTATTCGTCTCAAAAAGGTTTCATTTTTATTATTATTTTAGTTATTGTTTTATGTTTTAGGGTTTTCTTTTTTCTAGTGCTTTTTTTATTGGAATTTGAATTTGGAATTGAATTGATGGATTGTTGAGTAAATTGGAGTTGAAATTGCTGTTACAGGGTGTAATCTTTTGGATAATTGATGTGCATATTTAACATGTATATTGTTATGTACTACTTATGTGTTATGGGAGGCCGGTCGATTTTAGCCCGAATTAACCCGACCGGATTGGATTTCGCTTGTACCACCCGAATACCCAAAAACCGATTAGAGCCATTGTTATTAGGGTCGGGTTGCGGTTAGACCTTTAAACATCAATAGCCGCCGGACGCCCGGACCGATTTACCTGAATAACCCGGACTACTTCGGTTAAAGTTTTTATCTTTGTCAAGAATTTGTGGATACATAGTAACTTACCAAATAGTATGAGAGTTATGTTCTTGTCTTGAATTATATTAAGTTTCTAAACGGTATGAGGGTTGGAATTTTTCGGATCAAAAGGGTAGTGTGCAAACAAAAAAATTAAAAAAAACTAACATATATGTCCAACTACCCCGATAGTAGTTGTTAATAGCGAATAGCGGACAATAATGACAAGCCACCTACACGCTACGTAGTGTTAGAGATGAAACAGCGGGCACTAATTTATGTTTAGTGACATACTAGAAGAAAATTTTAGAAATGTTTTATATCCAAGTATGTTGTTCTATATGTATATTTAACAAAAAAAAAAAAAAAAAAACCTAACATCCTGCAATTTAAACCTATAAAATCTCGCTATTTATATTAAAAAACAAAAAAAAACCTAAATCCCGCTATGGTGGCGCCAAAATCAGATAGTGACACATGAGCGCTTCGTTACGCTATTCGCTAATAGCGCCCGCTGTGAGCGCTATTAACAACCACGCCGATAACCCGACCCAACGAACCCGATAACTTAACAGCCTGACGTGATTGTTATTAGGGATGGATGGGTATCGGGTACAATATTATACACAAAAAACCCGACCTGAACTACCCAAATAACAAACCCGATGAACACCGAAGTAATGTAATCTTTGATCTATATCTTATGAAAGTTATGTGATATTTAATGTTTATGTAGGTGGAAGAATTAAGGAGCAAGGGATTTGAACCGTATGCTTACAAGTGGGATAGAACTCATACTGCTAATCAGTTGCAAGAGATTTATAAGCATCTAGAAAATGGTGAAGAATCAAACAGTGAGAATGATCAAGTTTCGATATCGGGCAGAATTGTGGCGCGTAGGGCTTTTGGGAAACTCGCGTTCTTGACTTTGAGAGATGATTCTGGGACAATTCAGGTATGCTGGTAATAATTTTAGCGTTTTTGACTTTGAGAGATGTTCTATTACTGATATATTGATTATAATATCAGCTTTACTGTGAGAAAGAAAGGCTTGAAAATGATCAGTTTGAGCATTTAAAAAGCCTTGTTGATATAGGCGATATATTGGGTGCAAGTGGCTCGATTAAAAGGACCGAAAAAGGTTAGCTTTTGCAATTCTTCACTTAGTTTACCAAATAGTATATAGTATATACAAGTAAAAGAATGTTAAGTGCTACTTATTATTAAATATATGCAGATTTACTAGTCTTTATATCGTTTCTAATGTATTTTCAGGGGAGCTTTCTGTATGTGTAAATTCATTTTTGATTCTCACAAAGTCTTTGCTTCCGTTACCGGATAAGTTTCATGGTCTAACCGATGTGGATAAGCGTTATCGCCAACGGTTAGTTTTCATATACCTTTTGGTGTAAATACATTTGTGCATTCCTTTATACTTTAATAATATTACTAGGCCTGTAAACGAACTGAACGTTCATGAACTGTTCGTGAACTTGTTCGGCGGGAAGTTCGTTTATTTAATAAACGAACGAACATGAGCACATTTTTTTGTTCGTTTATATTTACATATGTTTATGTTTGTTCGTTTACGTTTGTTTCAATTTAAATATATAAGTAGTTTATATAAATATCAAACATAAAAGGAACTTTCTAATCACTTATATTAGTACAACTAATTGGTAATTGAGCTTTTTAGTAATAAAATTATGTTTTCTAAATTCTAATGAAACTTATCATAATTAATCACTAATTCATATATAAAATTACTTTATGTTTGTTTATGTTTAGTCGATTATGTTCATTTGTGTTCATTTATGTGGTTTATTGTTTGTTAAATTATTTTCATTTGTTTATGTTTGTTTACGTTCGTAAACTGTTCGTTTAGGTTTTAAACGAACATGAACATGCCATTTTCTTAATAAACGAACATGAACAAAAAATATGTGTTCGTTTAATTGTTCGTGTTCATTCGGTTCATTTACAGGCCTAAATATTATGGTCTTCAGATTGGCTTACCGTTAAAACAATATTTGAAGCAATTTTGTTTTCTTGTATAGATATGTAGATATGATTGCAAATCCCGAGGTAGCTGATGTGTTCCGTAAAAGAGCAAAGGTAGGTTTGACTTTAAAACATTATGTTTATATCATCTTTATACTTATTACTCATATAGTGCTAAAAGATTATAACACGTAAAATGCTGGTATAGATTTACAACTGATTTGTGCTTCACTTCAGTAGATTGTATCAGTCATACGGCAGACTGTCGAATCCGTGGGGTTTATCGAAGTTGATACACCCGTTCTTCAGGTTTTGAAATCATCTATGAACTATGTTTGATGTGAAGATTTTTTTTTTTTTTTTGTATTGTTAAAGTAATTTGTTTTTTTAGGGAGCGGCTGGTGGTGCAGAAGCTAGACCGTTCATTACACATCATAACTCTCTTGGTAGAGATCTTTACCTGAGAATTGCCACTGAACTCCATTTGAAGAGAATGTTGGTGAGGCTCTAATTATATATAAATATGTGTGTGTGTGTGTATATATATATATAATAATGTGTGTATATGTATATGTACTATATTTATAATTATTTTTTTATTAAAAGATATAAAATAAAATTAAAAAGTCAAAAATACAAAAAAAATAAATGGATAAATTGCTAAAATCGTCCATGTGTTAACGAAATTGCCAAAATCGTCCCTGAGTTAATGATACATTTTAACCGAGTTAGTGATTTGGATGGAAATGGCAACAAAAATGAAACACCGGGGTCCAATTACAAAAAAAATTCTTATTTTGGATGTAAATGGCAAAAGTGCCCAAACCTCAGGGACGATTTTGGTATTCTACTCTTATTTCTATAAACCTGTTTTTGTATTCACGATTGCATTATAGGTAGGAGGATTTGAAAAAGTATACGAGATCGGAAGAATATTTAGAAATGAAGGCATATCAACTCGTCATAATCCAGAATTCACAACTATAGAGGTAATATATGCGTTATTTTCCTTCATATCATTTAACACTCACCTATTTAAACCATAATAGTCTATTTAAACTGTTGATTTGATCGGTTTTATTTTTAAAATGAGGCAGATATATGAAGCTTACTCAGACTATGAAAGCATGATGAACATGGCTGAAGAAATTGTAACTCAATGCGCTCTTGCGGTAAACGGGAAGCTTACCGTTGATTATCAGGTGTGTAAACCTCTAAATTGAATGTTGTCTATGAAAATTAGGGCTGCAAACGAATCGAAGGTTCAGCGAACAGGTGGTGAACCGTTCGGCGGGAAGTTCGTTTAATAAATTAACGAACACGAACAAGAACTTTCGTTCGTTTAGTTAAATGAACGAACATGATCACAGACCGCGTTCGTTCATTTATGTTCGCGAACGTTTAGTAACGTGTTTGTTTATGTTCGATAGTTCATTATTGTTTTTAGTTTTTATATTATATCTAAATGCTTCAAAATTCCGACAAATAAAATATTTAATAAGTATAAGTGTATTATATATTGTATTAGATATTCTGCTCATGAATGCTTGTTTGTGTTAGTTTGTTTTACGTTTGTGTTCATGAACGTTCGTTGCCTAAAATTAACAAACGAACACGAACAGGGTTAATTTCGTTAACGAACAAACACAAACATAAAATCTTGAACAATTCGTAAACACATATATTTCTTTAACAAACAAACACAAACAGGGTTTTGTTCATATTCGTTCGATTCGTTTGCAGCCCTAATGAAAATCCAAAACTTTTTTCTTCTGGCCTTCTGAATATCCATCATCTCTTTCAGCTTTCACATATATATTGTAACGCATTTAGTCCCCAGCTTTTTCCAAAAGTACATGGATGATCCTTGTGGTTTGCACTTTGTAACATATTTAGTCCTAAAATTGGACCTGCTGAAACCTTTAGATTTGTTGGCTAGGGATTAAATGTGTTGCACAGTGCAAACCACAGGGACCACCATCTGTGTACTTTTGGAAAGCTAGGGACCAAATTTAAAATTTTGGTAAACCACAGGGACCATCCGTGTACTTCACTCTTTCTTTTATCTGTAAGTAATAATTTAACAAAAAATAGATTTTCGTTCAAATCTTTTTACAACCACCCATAAGTTTTATATATTAAACGTATAAAAACTATAAATCGTTGAAAAGTTGTACCTTTTCTTTTCTACCGTTTTCAGTTAATAACGAGCTGAAAAGCAGTTTTAATATTTACCGATTTACGTGCAGGGTGTAGAAATCAATCTGGAAAGGCCTTGGAGAAGGGAAACAATGCACAATTTAGTGAAAGAAGCTACGGGGATTGATTTTATCGAATTGGGAAACGATCTTAATGCTGTTAAAGAAGCCACTTTCAATGCACTCAACATGGGTCCAAATAATCAAGACCGACATTTGATTGAAGCATGTTCGTCAGTTGGTCACGTGCTTAATGAGGTCAATTTCAATAATCTTTTTCAAGATCTAATTCATATATTCATATTCATATACTATAAATTAGCAACCTTTTTGTGTATAGATGTGTTGTACCTAATGTTTGCGGGGTTTTCCAAAAAAATGTTTTTTTTTTTACTTTGAACCCAAAAGTATTTAATAAATTACTTTTCACCCAAAACTATTGATTTTTTTACTTTTAATCCAAAACTTTTCATGTTTTACAATTTAACCTCACAACTTTTTTACTTACAACTTTGGTCCCCTATACTTTTTATTTTTCACAAGTTTTTCATTTTACGTTTCG
>JARYGA010004682.1:0-34630 GCA_030545235.1 Helianthus tuberosus | reverse complement strand
CTCGTTTACAAGTAGATCTATTGTCAGATGATTATATGCATGAATAAGTATGATATGTTGAATGCGTTTGAGTGAACGAAATTATACGCAGAAATGTATATTGGGCCATGGTAGGTATAAGTAGTATGAACTAGTATATGTGAAGAATGTAGGGGACACGCTTGTATGTACATGAATATGTGAAAGGGGATACACTCGGGATGTAGTTCAATGAATGCATACTATTGGTTGGTGTTCCCTTATAAAGGTAATAATACTATTGTCTACTGTTTTATAATGATTTCATGTTCATAAATAGAAGGTATATTACGTAGGGCAGTTGACTTTTTAAAAGTCAACAATGATGAATATCATGGATTGGCCTTTGGACACGATTCATAGAGTAGAAAGTTAAAGTGTTATAAATTGATAAATCAAAAGCCTACGATATGCATCATGAATGAAATGAATCGATACATAAGTAAAAACAATAATAACTAAGGATTGGTTTTCACAAGAGTAGAAAATCTTGATAGGTATGAATGTATGTCGGGATGCTAGTTTCAAATTATGGATTAGGGGATGTGTGACTAATGGCAATTTCTCACAACATACTTATGTAAGTCTTCCAATGTAACCCGAATGAATGAACAAACGAAGAATATAACCAGATGTGTTATAGAAGAAATGAATGAGGTTTCGGGGACGAAACCTTCTTTAAGGGGGGGTAGACTTGTAACACCCCGAAATTTATAAAAGTCATAATATAATATTTTATTATTAATGCTTTATAAAAGAAAGTGGTAAATGTAAGTTTTACCATATGAAAGTAAATAAGGTACTAGTAATTGAAGTATTGACAATTAAATCATTAAAAGTAACCAAGTTAGTGTGATGGTCATTAAATGACAAGATAATGAGTTTAATCTCATTTATAAGCAATTAGAAACTTGAGGGACTATTTTGGGCATTATGAAAGATGAAATAAATAAAAAAACCAATTAAAACACTAAAACTCACACACTGATGTGTGTGAGTGTCGCCCAGACAAAAGAAGAACAAGGGGAAACCCTTGTTCATCATGAATCAACCAATTGATAAGGAAATTGAAGATGTATAGGATGCATGTATCAAGATTTTCGATCTCCTATGCGTTCTTCACAATCAAGTAAGTTAAATTTTATGATTTGATGATCTTGAATAAAGTGGGTTATGATCAATCTAGGAAATTTCATGAAATTAGGTATGATTATATGTTAGAATCATCACATGAAAGACGAATTGTGCAAGACTTTAAGTAAATTGATATTTTGGGATGAAACCCACTCGTTCAATGTAGTATGATGATATATGATGATCTTGTAAGAATGAAGTTTGTGTAAATATGATGAACCAGTTGGTGTGGGATGCATAATTATAGGTTAGATTGAAAGATGGTATGAAATTTATGTAATTTTTAGTGGTGATGATGAATGAAGATTGGAAATAGGAATGAAAGCATGATTTGGTTGTACATTGTGCATTAAACGGTGTACGCACACCAAGTGTTTGATAAAATGCCTACATGAAACTTAAATTGATTCAAGTTTGTGTAAAAAGTTAGTAAATTCGTCACTTTTGACAGCCCTAGATAGTCATCTTGTAAAGGCCGTATCTCATTCGTTATTAGGAGTTAGACAACGAGCCTTATATCGTTGAAAAGCTTGTTTCGCATATTACATTTCATATTTGGTCACAAGAGGCTGGTTATGAGATTTAGAGGGTCAAAACAGCATGAAAAGTTAGTAAATTCGTCACTTTTGACAGCCCTAGATAGTCATCTTGTAAAGGCCGTATCTCATTCGTTGTTAGGAGTTAGACAACGAGCCTTATATTGTTGAAAAGCTTGTTCCGCATATTACAATTATTATTTGAAAGTCGAAGTCTGATTATGTGATTAAAAAGGGGGAAAGTGACCCCGAACAGCTGCTGCGTGAAAAATGCAGCAATGAAAATAATGTGTTTTATGAACTTAAAACATATGATTTTCTAGTCACCAATTTACTAAACACTAAATATTGCTTCGGGTGAATGTTTACAGTTGTTAAGGTGTGTTTAAAGCGTTACTATGTAAAATTGATCTTGTGAATAAGCAGGTATAACCGCTGACTTTCTAAAAAGTCAACGAATATGCGAGTGGCATGATTAGACTTATGAATATGTTTATGAGATTTAAAGAATCATGTATATGTGTTAGAACAATTATGTGTACGTACGTATGATAATAAATTTGAGTGAGTGAATGTTGAATATTGTGGTTGTCGGTTCATGTCATATGCATGATAAGCTTGACTAATGAAAGTCTATGTAGCTAAGAGCTAGGAATGGATGTGATATGAATGAACATGCATACTAAATATGATATGGACGTAATGACTTGAAATGATAGGAATCCCAATTGACATGGACTCAAGAATGGAAGGCTAACGGATCAAGGGTAAATAAAGAAGCTATGCACAAACTCGGACGCACGAAGTAAGTGATTCCAATTCACATCTTAGTAAGTATTTAATATTTATGTGTAGAAAAATATGCAAGAATCATGTAATGAATGAGAAGTATTGAGGTAAGTATTATTTTAGTATAACAAAGGAGTTGTTTATAATGAAAGTGAACTAGTAGGATTAGACGGGTCAAATAATGTATAAAGGGGTTTATAACCTGGTTGCTTATAAATCAGCTTTTGATGTGACCCGAAGTGATAAACGGATCTGTAATTAAATTACGGGCGCGTAGGAAAAAGAATCGGGTAAAACGGATCAAAAATGAGAGAGTTATGTTCGTTTCGGTAGTAATTAATGGCTGGGAAAAGTGCAGAGCTGACACGGCCGGGTGAAGGCTCTGTGAAAAATATATGGTTAGCTGACACGGCCGGGTGGTTAATCCGACCCGGCCAGGTGAAGGGGCTGAAAATAAAAAAAATATATATATGTAAGTAGGAAGTGGTTGCTATGAATGCACGTAAAAATTAGGAACGTATACGTTTGTGAATGCGAAATGTTATAAATGTATAAAGGAATGGTACGGAATGGTTTCTGTAACACCTCGGAAATTCACGTCCTATAATAGGTTGACACGTGTCATAAAGTTTAAACGTGTGACAGAAATATTATGGAAGGACTAAAGTTGACAAACGTTGAAAGTATGTGAATATACGTATCCTAAGTGTCAACTGTGAATAAATACAATGTATATTAACCCTACACGATGCTCATACCTTCAAACGAATAAATCATGGATCATACGAAGCTAAATGTGAGTGATTTCAAACTACAGGGACCAAATGTGTCAACATGTTTAATTTATACCTCTGAGTGGCCTTTTGACAAACCCGAAGCTTAGTAAATATTAATTATGCTCATGAGAATACACCATAAAAATTTCATAAAGTTTCGTTAACGTATGAGAAAGATATGATCAAATTTGTGTGCGAAGCGTTAAAGCGTAAACGTCGAAAGTTAGGACTTTTCGGGTGAAAATAAAGTTACCCGGGGACTTGGCAAGGAGGGTATATGATTTAAGGCCTTAGTAGATCAATTGTGGAGGTTTAAAATGCAATAAATCAGTAACCATTCGAGTTTTGAAGAGACAAGGGCTGAATCGCAAACAAAAATCAAAAGTCTGATCTGCTAGGGGGTCGCGTTGCGCGACAGGACCCTCGCGCTACGCGAGGGTGTGCCCAGCTCCGAAAAAAAACGCTGGTGGTCTGCCAATGCGTATTTTCGCGACCCCAACTCGTTTTTCCACTTCTCCTGGCCCCTAAAACGTCCCCTAAGCCCCTAGGACACATGTCAATCGATTGTGGGCACTCCTAGACTCAGTTGTCAAAGATTTATGGTGTGTGGAACCATTATAAATAGCCATCCAAGTTCACCATTTTTCTCACACCTTCAACTGATCATTTGGAGCCTTTCTGGAGCTAAGGAACTCTCCCAACTGATCATAAGTCGTGCATAGGACCCTTGTAAGTGTTCTAATCCTTTCTTGTTTGAGTTTAGCTTAGTTAATTAGCTAAAAGTCAAACCGTCGTAATTACGGTTTGACTTCGAGATTAGTCAATAATGGCTCAGTCAAATCTCGAATCAAAAGTAGTTATAAGTTGGTATTTATGTGGATAATAAAACCCCAAAAGGGTTTCCCCTGATCACCACTTTAACTAGTTCAAAAGTCGGGTCAAACATATACTTAAAAAGTCAACAGAATTCTTAAAAGGTCATTTATGCATAATTAGCTATCTAGGCCATGTATAACCTGTTTGATTATTGTTATAACTTAGTAATTAGTGTAAGAACATGTTCAAACCTGTTCAACCCGACTATTTCCTGTTTAGACCCGGTTCGGAACCGAAAGTCACATAGTTTGACTTTCACTTTGACTTTCAGTTCTGACCCGTTTAGGCATATTTTAGAAATTCCTCAGAGCTTTAATTGGACTAGGATACATGTTAGAACAACCCTCTGTGATTATACACCGTGGTTCACTAGTTATCCAATTAATATGCATATTTCCGTTAATTGCTCATACGTTGACCGTTATGCCCTTATTACCTTAAAACATGATTTATGAAAATGTAAAAGTGTAGAAACCTTGAATATTGATATATAAACTTGTATGCAAAATTTGACATCAGTTTGACTTGTAGATTAAGAGTTATGCTCATTAGCGTAATTACGGTGCTTTATGTTAATAAAATGGCGTAATTAGCATATAGCCTAATTAAACATACTTTTTGGTATCAAACGAATTACCCACTGATGTAATATATTATTTTGGGAATTTTAAAGATTTTTAATTAATTTTAAGCTGAGCATAACTCATAGTCGTAGGCTTAATTCGGTAATTGTCGGTTTTGCCCTTACGGGCCATAAAATGAGTTTTACACATCTAAACGACTCCAAACCTTTTGCCACTGATTATTTATGATAAATGAATTATTTTAAGCCTTCTGGAAATATAAAAATATCAGACTTAAGTATCGAACCCGGTAATGGCCTTTAATCGCCTTATTTAGCGTTATTAGCGCATAGTATGTTTTAAAATCATATTGGACATACCCGGGTTGATACCTACTGATATAAGAAGCAAATCATCATATTTTAACAGTAAGCAAAAGTTGATAAACTCAGACTTCAGTTTTGAGCTTGTCGGCTTGTGTAAAATTACCAAAATACCCCTACGGGGCCTAGTTTGGTTAAAAAATGATAAGTTTCACATACTTGCTTTAGCCTACTGTTAAAACTCATCAAATTGAGTATGTTTTCTGTTTACATCAGACCTGTAACTCAGTTGAACATATAAACGCTTTTACAAACTTTAAAATGACCAAACTACCCCTACGGGGCATAGTTTGTGTTTAAATTAGTTCGGGGCATAACGAAAGACATCCTACTGATGTTACAACATATTTGAAGCATATTAACTTAGGAAACCTGTATATAGCTCTCATGACTACCCGTCACGCTTATTACGCGTACGGTTCGGTTTATGTAACAAGTTTACATAAATTAGCCGAAACGGGTCAAACCTTAACGATTTTATCTCAAAATCCAGAATGTGAATAATAAACCCATATTAAACAAGTCCTTAAACTTGTCGGGTCTGAATCACATTCTATCCGGTCTTCGCTTAATTGTGCGTACGAACCGTATCTTGAAATTAGCCGGTCTAAGCTTAAGCTTAATAAAAGACCCGTTAGAATTCTAATAGGTTATATTAAACCTTCGTTCCAGATTAGGAGAGACAGTAAAAGCTACGTGCATTCTACTTATTGTGAATTATACTTGCATCAGGTAAATACTTTTAACTTATTTTCCCTATACGGGCTTGGGTTACGGTACATAGCGTACCGCTTGATCGGGCATCAAATCTCCACGCTTAGTGGGTAGTTGAATAATTTGATCGGCTCGTTTTAAACAGATTTGTTTACTTTATAGCCTTTGGGGGGTTAATGACCATGTCCCGGATATCCCTGGCATCATCTTACGAGATGGCCACGACCTGAGCACGGGGTGTAGGCGTACTCCCGTGTATAACTCACTTAAAGTGGTGTGTCTATTGATCTTTAACCCGGATACGTTCCGGGCTACTGAACGCATAAGTAACATGTAATTCGTTCACAAGATTATAATATTAAATAATTCTCCCAAGTTAAATAAAATGATTTATGCCACGTGCATCCAAACCAATTTTCAATCATTTTCCAAAATGAGTCAGTTGAATGTATTTACCAGTGTAAACTGACGTATTTTCCCAAAAAGACTGAATGCAGGTACTAAACGTAATTGGCTGGATTGTCACCTAAGCATCAATAAAAGTCTCGCAAGCTTAGGATGCCAGAAGTCTGTTGAACAATTAAATGTTATTTTGTTTCGATCCGTTCTGTGGATAAACACCGGATATTGTGACTTTGTTTACAATAAATAAATTCGGATGTATTATATTTTCAATTGCTTCCGCTGTGCATTATTATATTGTGTTGTTTGACTATTACGTTGCCAACCACGTCACGATACTCCCCCACCGGGCCCACCGGTGACACGTGGAAATCGGGGTGTGACAGGTTGGTATCAGAGCAAACACTGAGTGAATTAAACACTAGCCTTTTGTGTTTAATCTCAGTTACACAATTGCACATATCTAAACTTTTGAGTCTAGACTTATAACTTAGGACAAATTCCACCTCTTCGGTATTTGTTTTGTCCTTTAAATTTTATATTTTTGTTATTGTTATCTCATGCTTTATTGACAGGAATAACAAAGATGCCTCCGAGATTCTTCCGAACGCGAGGACGAGGAAAGGGGCCAGTTACCGCCCCCAACGATCATGAAGCTGGATCTTCACGAAGACGAGCTCCATCAAACACCGAGAGTGACGAACCTCGGGAGAATAGAAGAAACCAGTTCGAGCCGGCCAGTCGGTCGGTTTCGCATAGTTCGACTCCGCCCGCTCTTAATCCTTACGAGCCGAACAATCCACAGCCCTCATACGTACCGCTGCAGAGATCACTGTCTCATCATTCATATGGAGACCCTACACCTATCTTTCGGGGACAGTTTAACCCGGTAGGATTCATACCGGAACCCGTGGGTTTTAACCCACTGGGTCCCGATGACCACTTTTCCGGGGATCACGCGGATGATATGGACGAGGATACGGACCCTGTCATGCCAGCGAGTGGTACCCCGAACCACCCCATCGAAATTTCGGATGGATCGTCCTTCCACGGATCACCCTACGGTGGTCCAGATAGTTTTCAAGCCCTGTTCGATCAACACCAGTGGTATTATACACCATCACAGCACTCGTCGTCACATGGGCAGCACCAACAGCAGCCGTCTCATCAGCAACAGGAGCCACAACCACAGCCGCATCATCAAGATTCATCAGAGGATCATCGATTTGTGGCAGTTACGCCACCACCTCCACCGCCACCAGTTCAACCGCCACCTCCTCAACCGCCAAGGCGTAGAAGAACCGGTGCATGCACGTCGGTGCGACTGGGGGGCTTCACTTTCGATTCCCCACGACAGTCTAGTGCTAGTCACTACCCGCCGCACTATGAGGACCCACAAATGGGTGGGCCTTCGCAGCCAGCTTTTCAACAGCCACCGCACATGGGTTTTGATAACCCAATCCCAGCGTACACGGGTCCAAGTAATTACAACCCGTTTGAACCACCAGCTTACCACAACTACGGATACGCTGAGGCAGATCCTTATATGGAAGCAGCAAATTATAACGCCCTCAATGCCCAAGGACCCTACGGAGATCCATGGGGGGTAAGCTACCCGAATCAGGGGTACCCAATACCTCCCAGGCCTATCATTAGAACGCAGTCGCAGCCGCCACGAATGTCTCCCCCAGAACGGGAGGAAATTCTACATAGATTGAATCAAGTTGAGCGGGACGCTCGCCGCGACCGCCAAGAGAAGCAGACCTTCTTCCAGGGATTAATAGGGCTGCTTAAAGGAAAGAACAAGAAGGATTATTAAATCCTCCCAGCTGTTGTTGAGCCCCTGCGTGGGCATATTTAGTTGTTAAGCCCCTACGTGGGTGTGTATGTTTGTTTGTGTGTATTGACCCCTGCGTAGGTCTATCTTTCCATAAACCCCTACGAGGGTATGTTGTATGATTAGTCCCTGCGAGGACTTATGTTTGTTTAAGTCCCTACGTGGACAATTGTTGGTGTGTTAGTCCCTACGAGGACTTGTGTCTTTCTGTAAGACCCCTACGTGGGCATGTCTTCTATAAGACCCCTGCGTGGGCATGTTGGTATGTTTTAGCTCCTGCGTGGGCAAATTTCATGTATAAAAGACCCGTTTAGGGCGATATGTAATATAGTGATAAATTAATGGGGTGTTATTTTTATAAATTTCATGTTTGCCATTTGTGCATAAATAACTTATAAATGAAATAAATAAATTAAAATCATTCCTTTTAATCTGCCTAAGTAATTATTTAATTAAGAATATGTAAGTGTGAAACCTAGCCTCGTGTCAAAATAAGACCGGGCCAAAATGGTAAGACCGGTTTAAAAGATTCAAATCCCTGTTAACATCCTAAAACATGATTAACACTCCTGGCAGAAGTGATTCGTGAAAAATCACATGTCATTCTTAAATGAATAAGGATTCTTTAGAAGATTCCTAATCCAGTTTAATGATCTCTGAATCCTGGATTTATATCATCAATTAAGATGATCATATTTAACCATACATGGTAATATAGTGCCTACGGGCCTTGCTCATCTCTACATGAGCCAAAAGACAGTGGTAGCTATGACTCCCTGTCTAATAAAGGTAATGAACTAGGTTCAAACCTTAAAAGTCTTGATTCTCTGAAATCATGGTTTATGAAATAGTCCATGAGACCAAGCCTTATGTGCTAATATATATTGTTATTGTTTTATGTTTAGGATAAATTTTAATTGAAATCCTAAATTAACACGATTAATAAGTTAACCAAATATGGTCTCTGTTTACCATGGTTAACGAATTACCCTAAGGGGTAATTCCATAATAAAATCCCAAATGAAATATTGACCTTGTTTTCTGCAACAGTTCAATACAAATGGCTGACTCCAATGAAGGCAATAGCCATCCTGTGGAGCCGAATGAGAACGCCCAGATTACATTAACGGGTGCTGAACTAAAAGCAATCATAGACGGAGCCATCACACAAGCTTTGGATAGACAATATGAGGAATACAGTGGTACTCGGAGTAGGACCCACTCTGTGTCACATTCAAAGCCAAGAACACATTCAGAGGCTCATAACAAGCCTCCTCCCAAAAAGAATGGACCAAAGAAAAACGATGATGACCGTCAGTCCACCAACAATCAAAGTGACCCATCTCAGCATATAGTACTGCATCAAGGACCCCGTAACAAAGGTTGCACTTACAAGTACTTTGTGTCCTGTAAACCCAGGGACTTTACGGGGGAGAAAGGAGCCGTCGATTGTATGACGTGGCTGGATGAGATGGACACGGTCGTGGACATCAGCGGATGCGCTGAAGGTGATGTGGTTAAATTTGTCTCACAGTCCTTCAAAGGCGAGGCGTTAGCTTGGTGGAGATCTCTGATGGAGGCCTCCGGAAAGATCCCGTTGTATAGTATGTCTTGGGATCAATTCATTGCCCTGATCAAAGATAATTTCTGCCCTCAACTTGAGGTGGAAAAAATAGAATATGACTTTCTATCATTGGTGATGAAGAACCTCGGCTGCCAAGCTTATCTGACAAGCTTCAATACACTGTCCCGGTTGGTACCCTATCTAGTAACCCCGGAGCCTAAAAGGATCGCTCGTTTTATTGGTGGTTTAGAACCCGAGATCAAGGCCAGTGTCAAAGCTTGTCGGCCAGTTACCTTCAGGTCTGTAACTGACCTTTCCTTATCCCTCACTCTGGATGCGGTCCGGCAGAGATCGCAGAGGAATAAGGCGGCCGAGAAAAGGAAGCATGCAGATGATGGTTCGCGTAGGTCGAACAAGAAGCACCGTGGGAGCGGTGATCACAAGAAGGGATCGGATTCGAAGAAGGATGGGCATCGTTCTGGAGAGAAGCCCACATGCAAAACTTGCAAGAAATAGCACTTTGGAAAGTGCAGACTCGAATCAAACTCGAATAACGAGTCAAGGTCTTTTGCTTGTGGTTTGTGTAAGTCCAAGGAACACAAAACCTTGGATTGCAAGAAGATGAAAGATGCAACGTGCTACCGTTGCAATGAAAAGGGCCACATAAAGACTAACTGCCCTAAGTACAACAAGAAGCCTGAGGAGGCTAAGAAGACTAATGCCAGAGTCTTCAGGATGGATGCGAAGGAGGCTGTGCAGGATGATAACGTCATAACAGGTACTTTCCTTGTAAATGATGTCTTTGCAAGAGTACTTTTTGATTCAGGCGCAGATAAGTCCTTCGTAGATCATAAATTTTGTGAATTGTTAAAATTACCTGTCAAAACCCTAAAAGTGAATTATGAGGTAGAGTTAGCAGATGGTACCATTGAAACCGTCTCTACTGTGTTAGATGGATGTGTTATATCCATTAAGAACCATTCTTTTCCTCTATCTCTACTTCCCTTTAAGCTAGCTGGTTTTGACATAGTTCTGGGTATGGACTGGTTATCTCATAACCAGGCCCAAATCGTCTGTAACATGAAGCAAGTAGTGATAAAGACTCTGTCTGGTGAGTCACTTACCATTCGGGGAGATACCCAGTATGGACTACCTGAGCACGTGACTATGCTCAAGGCTTCCAAGTGTTTGAAGAAGGGGTGTGTCATCTACATGGCACAGGTGATTATTGATGAGCCCAAACCGAAGTTAGAAGACATCCCTGTCATCTCGGAATACCCAGAAGTGTTTCCTGAAGATCTACCTGGTTTACCACCAGATAGGCAAGTTGAATTCAGGATAGACATCATCCCCGGAGCGGCACCAGTTGCTAGAGCACCATACAGATTGGCACCCACAGAAATGAAGGAGTTGCGGACGCAGCTAGATGAATTGCTGGCTAAGGGTTTCATTCGACCTAGTTCATCTCCTTGGGGAGCGCCAATCTTGTTTGTCAAGAAGAAGGATGGATCGATGCGTCTATGCATCGACTATCGCGAGCTTAATAAAGTCACGATCAAAAATAGATATCCATTGCCCAGGATCGACGATTTGTTCGATCAGCTGCAGGGGGCAAGTTATTTCTCAAAGATTGATCTGAGGTCAGGCTACCATCAGTTGAAGGTCAAGGATGAAGACGTTCACAAGACTGCATTCAGGACTCGCTACGGTCACTACGAGTTCCTAGTGATGCCTTTTGGGCTCACTAATGCACCAGCCGCGTTCATGGATCTCATGAATCGCGTCTGCAAGCCTTACTTAGATAAATTTGTTATCGTCTTCATCGATGACATCGTTATTTATTCTAAGAATCAAGCTGACCATGAGAAACACCTACGTTGTATTCTCAAACTCCTACATCAGGAGAAGCTCTATGCCAAATTCTCTAAGTGTGAATTTTGGCTACGAGAAGTCCAATTCCTTGGACATGTGGTCAGTGAGCGTGGTATCCAGGTGGATCCCGCTAAAGTTGAAGCTGTTATGAATTGGCAAGAGCCAAAGACACCTACGGAGATTCGTAGCTTCCTGGGGTTAGCAGGATATTACAGGCGCTTCATTGAAAATTTTTCAAGGATTGTTGCACCCCTAACTTCCCTGACCAAGAAGAAAGTAAAGTTCGTTTGGGGCCCTAAGCAGCAAGAGTCCTTCGATGTTTTGAGACAAAAGTTGAGCAACGCTCCTGTGCTTACATTACCTGAAGGCGCTGAAGAATTTGTAGTTTATTGTGATGCATCACACACTGGCATGGGGTGTGTGCTTATGCAGAAAGGCAAGGTTATTGCCTATGCATCACGACAGTTAAAGGTGCACGAAAAGAATTACACCACCCATGACTTGGAATTGGGTGCCGTTGTGTTCGCACTAAAACTGTGGAGGCATTATCTTTATGGAATCAAGTTTGTGATCTTTTCTGATCACAAGAGCCTCCAGCATTTGTTTAACCAGAAAGAATTAAACATGAGGCAACGCCGTTGGATGGAAACTTTAAATGATTATGATTGTGAAATCAAATACCATCCCGGTAAAGCGAATGTAGTCGCTGATGCCTTGAGCAGAAAGGAAAGGGTTAAACCCATTCGAATTAACGCCAAGCGTATGGAGATAAAGAACAGTTTGATAGAAAGGGTGTTAGCTGCACAGAAAGAAGCTGTGTTGGAAGCTAACTATCCTAATGAAAAGTTAGGAGTAACTGAGGAGCAGTTAACTCTTAGCAAAGACGGAATTTTACGGTTAAACGGACGAATATGGGTTCCAATTTTTGGAGGACTTCGTGATATCATCCTCCAAGAGGCCCATAGTTCCAAATACTCCGTTCATCCTGGAGCTGATAAGATGTACCAGGATTTGAAGGCAAATTATTGGTGGATAGGCTTGAAAAAGTCTGTAGCCGCCCATGTAGCAAAATGCTTGACATGTGCGCAAGTTAAAGCCGAGCACCAGAAACCGTCAGGTTTGCTACAACAGCCTGAACTTCCAACGTGGAAGTGGGAAATGGTAACTATGGATTTTATTACCAAGTTACCCAAGACAAGGAAAGGCAATGATACGATATGGGTTATAGTTGACCGACTGACTAAGTCAGCTCATTTCTTACCCATCAAGGAGACTTATAGCTCCGATATGTTAGCCCAGTTATATGTTGATAAGATTGTAGCCCTACACGGCATACCTGTAGCTATTATCTCTGACCGGGATACTAGGTACACGTCACATTTTTTGAAGAGTTTCCAACAATCTTTGGGCACACGTTTGAATTTTAGTACGGCTTACCATCCTCAGACAGACGGTCAGAGTGAGCGTACTATTCAAACGTTGGAAGACATGCTACGCGCATGTGCGATCGATTTGGGAGGTAGCTGGGATAAGAACCTACCATTGATCGAATTCTCCTACAACAATAGCTACCATACCAGCATAAAGGCTGCGCCTTTTGAGGCATTATACGGTAGAAAGTGTAGATCGCCAGTTTGTTGGGCGGAAGTTGGAGAAGTCCAGTTATCAGGACCAGAGATCGTATTCGAAACGACGGACAAGATTGTCCAGATTCGTAACAATCTTCAAGCTGCCCGGAATAGACAGAAGAGCTACGCGGATCCAAGTCGTAAGGATTTTCACTTCGAAGTAGGTGACAAAGTCCTACTTAAGGTGTCACCATGGAAAGGGGTGATGCGATTTGGTAAGAAAGGCAAACTAAGCCCGAGATACATAGGACCTTTCGAGGTTATCGAACGTGTCGGGTCAGTTGCCTACAAGTTGAACTTACCAGAAGAGCTCAGTGGAATTCACAATGTGTTCCACATCTGCAATCTAAAGAAGTGTTCCGCTGACGATTCACATGTCATGCCACATACAGATGTGCAAATAGATAAGAGCTTAACGTTTGTGGAAAAACCTTTGTCGATTGAAGATCGACAGGTAAGGAAGCTTCGAAGAAAGCATATACCTTTTGTAAAAGTCAAATGGGATGCTCGAAGAGGTCCCGAATACACGTGGGAGGTTGAATCCACGATGAAAGAAAAGTACCCTTACTTATTTCAGTAAATCTCGGGTCGAGATTTATTTTAAGGGGGTGAGGATGTAACACCTCGGAAATTCACGTCCTATAATAGGTTGACACGTGTCATAAAGTTTAAACGTGTGAAAGAAATATTATGGAAGGGCTAAAGTTGACAAACGTTGAAAGTATGTGAATATACGTATCCTAAGTGTCAACTGTGAATAAATACAATGTATATTAACCCTACATGATGCTCATACCTTCAAACGAATAAATCATGGATCATACGAAGCTAAATGTGAGTGATTTCAAACTACAGGGACCAAATGTGTCAACATGTTTAATTTATACCTCTGAGTGGCCTTTTGACAAACCAGAAGCTTTGTAAATATTAATTATGCTCATGAGAATACACCATAAAAATTTCATAAAGTTTCGTTAACGTATGAGAAAGATATGATCAAATTCGTGTGCGAAGCGTTAAAGCGTAAACGTCAAAAGTTAGGACTTTTCGGGTGAAAATAAAGTTACCCGGGGACTTGGCAAGGAGGGTATATGATTTAAGGCCTTAGTAGATCAATTGTGGAGGTTTAAAATGCAATAAATCAGTAACCATTCGAGTTTTGAAGAGACAAGGGCTGAATCGCAAACAAAAATCAAAAGTCTGATCTGCTAGGGGGTCGCGCTGCGCGACGGGACCCTCGCGCTACGCGAGGGTGTGCCCAGCTCCGAAAAAAAACGCTGGTGGTCTGCCAATGCGTATTTTCGCGACCCCAACTCGTTTTTCCACTTCTCCTGGCCCCTAAAACGTCCCCTAAGCCCCTAGGACACATGTCAATCGATTGTGGGCACTCCTAGACTCAGTTGTCAAAGATTTATGGTGTGTGGAACCATTATAAATAGCCATCCAAGTTCACCATTTTTCTCACACCTTCAACTGATCATTTGGAGCCTTTCTGGAGCTAAGGAACTCTCCCAACTGATCATAAGTCGTGCATAGGACCCTTGTAAGTGTTCTAATCCTTTCTTGTTTGAGTTTAGCTTAGTTAATTAGCTAAAAGTCAAACCGTCGTAATTACGGTTTGACTTCGAGATTAGTCAATAATGGCTCAGTCAAATCTCGAATCAAAAGTAGTTATAAGTTGGTATTTATGTGGATAATAAAACCCCAAAAGGGTTTCCCCTGATCACCACTTTAACTAGTTCAAAAGTCGGGTCAAACATATACTTAAAAAGTCAACAGAATTCTTAAAAGGTCATTTATGCATAATTAGCTATCTAGGCCATGTATAACCTGTTTGATTATTGTTATAACTTAGTAATTAGTGTAAGAACATGTTCAAACCTGTTCAACCCGACTATTTCCTGTTTAGACCCGGTTCGGAACCGAAAGTCACATAGTTTGACTTTCACTTTGACTTTCAGTTCTGACCCGTTTAGGCATATTTTAGAAATTCCTCAGAGCTTTAATTGGACTAGG
This sequence comes from Helianthus tuberosus, assembly GCA_030545235.1. NCBI lineage: Eukaryota > Viridiplantae > Streptophyta > Magnoliopsida > Asterales > Asteraceae > Helianthus > Helianthus tuberosus. Next base: position 19,522 of record JARYGA010004682.1, on the reverse strand, counting down.
ATACATGTTAGAACAACCCTCTGTGATTATACACCGTGGTTCACTAGTTATCCAATTAATATGCATATTTCCGTTAATTGCTCATACGTTGACCGTTATGCCCTTATTACCTTAAAACATGATTTATGAAAATGTAAAAGTGTAGAAACCTTGAATATTGATATATAAACTTGTATGCAAAATTTGACATCAGTTTGACTTGTAGATTAAGAGTTATGCTCATTAGCGTAATTACGGTGCTTTATGTTAATAAAATGGCGTAATTAGCATATAGCCTAATTAAACATACTTTTTGGTATCAAACGAATTACCCACTGATGTAATATATTATTTTGGGAATTTTAAAGATTGTTAATTAATTTTAAGCTGAGCATAACTCATAGTCGTAGGCTTAATTCGGTAATTGTCGGTTTTGCCCTTACGGGCCATAAAATGAGTTTTACACATCTAAACGACTCCAAACCTTTTGCCACTGATTAGTTATGATAAATGAATTATTTTAAGCCTTCTGGAAATATAAAAATATCAGACTTAAGTATCGAACCCGGTAATGGCCTTTAATCGCCTTATTTAGCGTTATTAGCGCATAGTATGTTTTAAAATCATATTGGACATACCCGGGTTGATACCTACTGATATAAGAAGCAAATCATCATATTTTAACAGTAAGCAAAAGTTGATAAACTCAGACTTCAGTTTTGAGCTTGTCGGCTTGTGTAAAATTACCAAAATACCCCTACGGGGCCTAGTTTTGTTAAAAAATGATAAGTTTCACATACTTGCTTTAGCCTACTGTTAAAACTCATCAAATTGAGTATGTTTTCTGTTTACATCAGACCTGTAACTCAGTTGAACATATAAACGCTTTTACAAACTTTAAAATGACCAAACTACCCCTACGGGGCATAGTTTGTGTTTAAATTAGTTCGGGGCATAACGAAAGACATCCTACTGATGTTACAACATATTTGAAGCATATTAACTTAGGAAACCTGTATATAGCTCTCATGACTACCCGTCACGCTTATTACGCGTACGGTTCGGTTTATGTAACAAGTTTACATAAATTAGCCGAAACGGGTCAAACCTTAACGGTTTTATCTCAAAATCCAGAATGTGAATAATAAACCCATATTAAACAAGTCCTTAAACTTGTCGGGTCTGAATCATATTCTATCCGGTCTTCACTTAATTGTGCGTACGAACCGTATCTTGAAATTAGCCGGTCTAAGCTTAAGCTTAATAAAAGACCCGTTAGAATTCTAATAGGTTATATTAAACCTTCGTTCCAGATTAGGAGAGACAGTAAAAGCTACGTGCATTCTACTTATTGTGAATTATACTTGCATCAGGTAAATACTTTTAACTTATTTTCCCTATACGGGCTTGGGTTACGGTACATAGCGTACCGCTTGATCGGGCATCAAATCTCCACGCTTAGTGGGTAGTTGAATAATTTGATCGGCTCGTTTTAAACAGATTTGTTTACTTTACAGCCTTTGGGGGTTAATGACCATGTCCCGGATATCCCTGGCATCATCTTACGAGATGGCCACGACCTGAGCACGGGGTGTAGGCGTACTCCCGTGTATAACTCACTTAAAGTGGTGTGTCTATTGATCTTTAACCCGGATACGTTCCGGGCTACTGAACGCATAAGTAACATGTAATTCGTTCACAAGATTATAATATTAAATAATTCTCCCAAGTTAAATAAAATGATTTATGCCACGTGCATCCAAACCAATTTTCAATCATTTTCCATAATGAGTCAGTTGAATGTATTTACCAGTGTAAACTGACGTATTTTCCCAAAAAGACTGAATGCAGGTACTAAACGTAATTGGCTGGATTGTCACCTAAGCATCAATAAAAGTCTCGCAAGCTTAGGATGCCAGAAGTCTGTTGAATAATTAAATGTTATTTTGTTTCGATCCGTTCTGTGGATAAACACCGGATATTGTGACTTTGTTTACAATAAATAAATTTGGATGTATTATATTTTCAATTGCTTCCGCTGTGCATTATTATATTGTGTTGTTTGACTATTACGTTGCCAACCACGTCACGATACTCCCCCACCGGGCCCACCGGTGACACGTGGAAATCGGGGTGTGACAGTTTCATTATGTTCGAGCATTAATGATTGCTAATGGTGTGTTTGAGATTGAAATGTATTGCAGGTATATGAACACCGGGTTCTTGAAGTATCGAAGTCGAACTCCGAATAAGAAAATACGAGAGGATAGTTAAATAAATCAAAGTTTCATTGTTAAATGTTATTCACTATTAGATTATATGAGAATCATGTTGTATAAAGTTGTCAATGACTAATGGTTAAGTTGTATGTGATGTTCACAGGTATTACACGTATCTCTACCACTACTATCGAAGATAAGCATGCATTGATCGAGCCCCAAATTAAAGATTGTATGGGAAGAACGACCACATAGTCTGATTTATGTGTTTTCTTGAAGCGTTACTTTAATGTGGTTATTGTTAATTCCTTTTTTTGTAAATGTCTATCATTTGTATTTGAGCTTTTAAATAAGTAATGGGTCTAAATAAGAAAGAAAATTTTTGGGCTCATATTTTCCGCTGCGTCATGTTTAAGTTCTTACAGGGAATTGTTCATTATACGAACGGGTCATGCCCGAATTTTGTAAATAATAATACTTATTTGGAATAAGAAATATGGGCGTTACAGAGGATAGTCTAGTGGGACTAGGAAGTTCAGTCTGAGAGGCTGGGAGGATAGTCTAGTGGGACTAGGAAGTTCAGTCTGAGAGGCTGGGAGGATAGACTGGTGGGACTAGGGGAATTACTTGATTGCTTATTGGTGACTAACATGTTTATTTGATTATATGATTGATTATTTGCGCATGTGTGTGTTTATTAAAGGTCATCACGTAGGAACCGCGAATATTAACTCGGGCACACATTATTATCCATATTTTGACTTCCCGAGCAGGCAGCCTACGCATAACAAAACGAGTGCACAAGAATACATGCAACTCAATCTTTACGTCAACGGATGTCGGGGCACATCACCTTCTACGCGGCACACAACGCTAGTGCGCAGGTATACGTGAAACTTAATCTATACATCAACGGAGGTTGAAATACGTCACATACGATTATCGAGGCGAGGCCTTTGAGAAGGAACGATGACGCAAATTTAACGACGACGCTAGATCCCTGTCAGCAGGAGAACTAACGATCAGGAAACGACAACTTGTCACGCGATCCTGTAATGACACAAATCACGCCAGGGAGAAGACGATTGTCTCCGCATTCCCCCTACCTAACTAATGACGAATACGCTATGTTCGACATTCCATGGTAATGTCACCTAACAATGGGTCGTCACACGAAACCCCAGGTAAAGTCCTCAAATTTCTTTTATTGAAATTTCGAATTTCACACTTACTGAGTAGATTTTCGTATCTCTACTCCTCTTAATGGTCATTGTATCACGCTCATTTCTTTACAAGTTACATACATGGTTTTTCGTTGTAACCATGCCTACAGTTTTCTTGTCAATACATATATTTATTGTCGGATTGCGCTAAAACCATATGATGTATTGAAGACATCATATTCAAATTCGTTTTAACAAGAGTTTCATTTGTTCCGAGTCGTAGTAGACTTGTTTGGTCTACGACTCCAATAAGTCATTTGTTGATTTCGACACCTTGTGGTGGTGTATTCATTAACTTGAAGCTTGCGCTAAACTCGTTTACGCGTCTCATGCACGGATTTAATTATTTATTTATTGATTTAAATTAAATCCGCTTTGAATTATCATATTAAAGAAGTCTTAACACAATCGTGTGTTAAGACAATGGTACACAAAGTCATTTCATATTCCGGTGTACCTCATAACGGTTCTTTCAACATCGATCGAATGCTTTGCGACATTCATTGCTTCTTCACCTTCGATCGAAAACATTATTTCTTTGATGTTCAAAGTTCAATTGAAAATTTTATGATGTCATTTGAAACAAACTTTCGGATTCACCTTATTACGCTTTCATTTGACTTCAAACACGGTGGATTTGTTTGATCACCGCTATTATTGAATTATTTCAATCACTATGACACCTTGTGGTGTCAGTACAAACTTGTAGCTTGGGCTAATCATGATTGAGCGTTTCATACAAAACACAGGTGATACTTGTTCCATCACCCCTATTATTGAATTGTTTCATTCAATGCGACACCTTGTGGCGTCGGTATAACTTACAGCTTGTGCTGATCACGATCGAGCGTTTCATGCAAACTATTACATTTGAGATTGTTGATTCTAAGTTCATCCAGTGGATGTTATTGCTTCTAGAACTCATTTACACGTTGTAAACGTTCATATGGAATTCGATTGGTCGAAGTTCCTGTTCATTGTTGAATACCTATTAACTTAGTCACATTAGTGACTGTACCTATATGTCTCGTTTCTATTGACATCAATTACTGAGACACATTTCTTTTAAACAGTTAGGTCCTTATTGTTGAGGAATGTCATGATTCGAATAAGTCTTGTTTCGATTACGCGGTCATTCACTTTGTTATTATTTGGACTTACCTGCGAATAACACAATTCTGAGGGGATAACATAGTCTAAATTTCGAGGACGAAATTTCTGAAACAGGGGGAGAATGTGACAACCCGTGATTTACAGCTCCTAATTACGTGATTAACAGATGATTAACGCGACAATAAATAATGTTTACGATGCAAATTAACTTAATTAGGCCCTTGGAGAGCCAAGGAACGTTTATTTGATTATACAGTGCACGTGTGGTGATTTACGGGAAATCTGCTGAACATGACGCGACAACGAACTGATACCGTACAAAATACGGACAACATCGATAAATACGGACTTTCCACGAATATTTTACGATATATTTAGCCTCGTAATTAAATTTTATCAATCGTAGCCGAAACCGGATTAGAAAACGAATCAAAGTGACAACACGGTTTTACGCGATTTTCACCGTAATCGACGTACGAACACGACTACGACAGATACCGACATTATTTTTACATGATTTTGACTCTGAAATATTATTTTAATAAGCTACGGTGATTTCAGATTTAAAAACATGCCTCGTAGGAATCACGAGCCACTTACACATGAGAAGGGCTTGTGGGCCCTGGGCCAAAGCCCAACACCCACAAGCCTAAACCTACACATAATGTATCCTATCAAGATCTTGCAAATCTAATAAAATCTTATCAAAATCTATAATAAGATCTCTATAAAATCCTGGCTAGATTTACAAAATCCTTACAAATCTATACAAAATATTGTCAAGATCTTTAGTAGATTTGAAAATCTCAACACCTTTATAAATAAGAACCACTAGCTTCTTTTTTTCTCATTCCACAAACAAACACCTGATCCTCTTACCCTCCCTCTCGATTTTATATACACAAACAAACACACATTAGATATCAGAGCACAACCCAGCCCCTCCACTTCTCAGTTCCGATATGCGACCAGCAGAGCTCCGGCGAGCTTCGGCCGGTATTCCGGTGACAACATACACACCTCCACCACAAACTGTTCATCTCTACCCCCACCCCCTTTTCGTCTGACAAAACGGAGCACCACCACCACCATCGTCCGGTGGTGGTGTGTCGGCTACAAAACAGAAGAAGAGAGAGAAAGAGATCGGGATGAGGAGAGAAGAGTTGGAGAGAGAAAGACGGCCGGAGATGGAGAACGCAGCGGCCGCGCCACCGCTCGCAGTGGTGGTCTCTGATTCGTTCCGACCGACTTCCGACGATGATGGAGATGATGATGTTATTCAGGTCAGTTTTGGTGGTGTTTCAGATTGTGGGTCGTTCTCAGAATTTTGTTCGGGTCAGCTGGGGTTCGGGTCAAGATGCGGGTGACGTCAACAGTTCTGGTTGACTCGGTCAAACCGAGTCAACTCAGTCAACGGCTCGGTTAAGTGGTCAACGACTCAAATGTTTAAGTTTCGGTTCACATGGTTCAGTCTTGGTTCGGGTTATGTCTCGGCTCGGTTCAAGGTTGGTTTAACTCGGCTCGGGTTCGGGTCAACAGAAGTCAAACATGGTCAGGTTCGACACTCGCGTTTCGTGGTTTGGGTTCAGTCAATAACTCGGGTCAACAACAGGTTAAGCACGGTCAACAGTCAACGGGTCGGGTCTCGAGTCAGAGTTCGGGACAACTGGTCAACGCAAGACCCAGTAACCTTTATACTACGCGAAATTTTGTTATCTTGTTATAAACTTTATATCTATACGTGAACCGAGCTCGAACCGACATTTCGTTACAAGATTTTATATTTAGTCGACAGTTTTTACGCGACAAAAGTTGTATATTCGATTGCATTGGTTGAATTATTGTTGATTTTGACAAAATATATCGACACGCGGTTGTCGGGGACGTCCAAAAACAGAGGAAACTCTACCCGTTTTTCGAGAAAATCCGTAAAACGAATGTGTTTTTATTTAAAAACGAGAACTAACGACTATTATAGAAACAACACAAATGTATATTATTTCCGCCGACACTTTATAACTCACAAAGACGACGATGACGCAAACTATTTTTACAAAATAAATATAATTTATTATATTTATATTTCAAACGTTAAACTCGAATCATTTTATAAAAATAAATATAGTTATATATTTATTTTCGAACATAACAACTCGACGATTCTTTTGTAGAATAAATATAACTCTTTTATATTTATTTCGAACGCCTAAACGACATATACACATATTTAGATAATTTCCACACAAGACGCGATATATAATACAAGTTTATTATATATTACTTTCATACGAATATTCCTATATATCAACATACGACTTCTCAAAACGAAGCTAAACGAAACTTAGCAAGCATAACTTCTTCGTTTCTTATAAGTTAACAACAAACCGTCGAATCGTTCGGTCCACGATCCGGTAGAGCTCGGTAACACGTATATTTGTTACCACATTAATTAGAAACTTATAAGGTATTCCGTGTTAGGAATATTGTAGAATGCACACTAGCGAGTCTCATCTTGGAAACGACATCACGAAGTCGTATATAGCTAGCTTTGCACATGAATATTCAGGTGAGTTCATAACCCCACTTTTTACGGTTTTACATTTTTGTAAATGTTTTCGGGGTGGAAAGACATGCACGTTTTGCAAAAACATACAAAGTTTTGAACAAACGCAAAACTCGTATTTCTAAATCATATTACGAAGGGATTTCGAGGAACACAAATGATTTACGACAGGTTTATACTAAACATACCGGTTTTCAAACAAACGTATCTTTCGGAATATGCATACCCACGAATTCTAGTTTTCTAAACTACGGGTAAATACAAGAAGCACTCTTGGTGAGAACGAGTACCAAGTATGATGCAAATGCTTATTTTTGAAATATAAATGATTTTCGGTCAGGGTGACCAGGGATTTTCGGTCAGGGTGACTAGGGATTGGGTCGGGGAGACCAGGGATTTTTATACATGGTATGATTAGCGTAAGGAGGGTTTACTACTTAGATCATGTGAGTGGGTAGGCGGGAACTGGAGGCCATTAATCCTCATTGTAGGACCGAGGGGCACAATGCGGTAGACCTATTTGGGTGTAGCGAGCCCAGCCCCAGGCCCAGCAGAACGGACCTCGGGGTGACTATGTACCCGACGCACAAATCCGCTAGGTTTGAGTCTTCCTACTTGCACTTCACACATATCAATGGCCTTGCAAACCATCGGTGATCTCTTTATTTCCTTATTTGCTACATACCAGGGACATATATACTTACAAAACTACTTGTTCATACAAATTAAATACCATGTTTTATACAAAATTTAAAGCACAGGATTATGCGGGTATGGAGTCAAAGTCAGGGTGGGCATTGACGGTTATGCGAACATTACAAATACATGGTTTTTATGAACATACTGTGTTACAAACACAACATTTCCATATAACTTGGCAAGAAAATGATTTTTAAATTCATTTTCTCAATACTATTTCAAAAACCGGTTACTCCAAAGATTTATTTCAAATCTTTCACAACTCAAAAGATTTATTTCAAATCTTTTACAAACAAACTATGAACTCGCTCAACTTTATGTTGATTTTTTTTCGCATGTTTCTTTCTCAGGTTGCATTTCTAAGACAAGGCACGGTTGGAATAGGAGAACCATGAAGAGTCGAGTACTTAGTGGGCGTTCAATTTCTAGAAGTCTTTGCTTATTTGCTTCCGCTGTGCAATGAGGATACTAGTCCAGTCACTCCAGCTCTGATAATTTCGGGGTGTGACAATTACATACTATACAAGTGAATGCATGCACGTTTTATACTACAAAAATTACTTTATACAGCGTTGCGTCAGAAATACTTGTAAACTCACCGGTAAGACACATTGTGTCCACAATTCTGCAGAAAGCAGTCAAATACTAGATTGGGGCCTAGGTGTAGGTCCAACGACAAGAATACATTAAAACCCAAGAGTACATACAAGGGTTAACAAATAGACCATCCCGAAGCTAAAATACGCACTAAAAAACACCCGAAACGCACTTTAAGTGCAGAATTTTATTAAATTTAGCTATGAATCAGCTTTTAACGCATAAATGTTATGCAGAATTCATGATTTATCATCCAGAATGCTTCCCTAAGTGTCGGGAATGGAAAGTGTTACAAAGGGGTACTTAAAAGACACTAAACGGTGCAATTTAGCACTTTAACGAACCGGTATTTAACCGAACAACCGGACATTATCCGGAACACCAAAGTATTGCTAGAAGCATTGTCTTACATTTTCTGAGCTAGTTATGGCTCCTGAACACTTAAACATACTACATAATGCAAGAAATACATTAAACACTAGACATTATACTTAACCGCCACTAATTATCTAACATATCATCAAATTTACACTTTGCCCCCCCCCCTTTTGCTTGTCTACGGCCCAAGGTAGTGGCCCCCACTCAAGATTGCTTCAAATCTTCACTAATCTTCCAAAATCTCCCAAGAATCCCCTAAGATATGTGTAAGGATTTGTCTAGTACTTTGCAAACATAATATACTTTGGATAATACCTTAATATGGATATAAGAACACATGATCACTTTTCATTCTCATCACCACACCACTCACTCCACTCCCTTCTACCTCTCGGCTGAAGGTAGTCCCCCACACACCACCATTTTCGATCAAACCTTCATCAATTCCAAGCTTGATTTAAGGTGCAAGGAGGTGATTAAGGAAGCTCGGTGCAAGTGGATTTTGAAGGACCTCCTTTGCTAGCTTTTATCCACTCGATTTCTTCATTGTTTCTTCCCTAGCTTGAAGCTAGTGGTAAGGCTCTCTTGATCTTGTTTACTTCACATTTTGAGTGGTTAAAATATATAACAAGTTGATTATCATAAGAACCCTAAAAGACATACACATGAATCTTGAAACACAAGGTGAAATATGATGAAATAATGTTGTTTAGTAGATGTATAATGTTCGCTTGTTGATTACTAGAAATATTGATGTTGATCAATACATGAAGCTTGCTAGATTGTGATTAAACACATGAACTAGCAAGTTAGATGGTGATTATGTGTTTACACAATAAGATCATCCTCATGTATAAACATGAACTTGATGGATAAATGATTTCTTGAAAAGTAATGAACAAAGTGAGCTAGTAAACTTATAAATCTAAGATTTATGAATGATTTTCCAAGAAAACCAAGTTTAAAATATGAATTTTAGAAGATCTTAGTTTTTACTTAAACCTACACTATTTTTATTAGAAAAACAAGTGTATGAACACTTACGAAACAAGAAAAATACAAAAGAAGTATTTTTAGAAAAATCATCCTACAAGTTGTAAAGGACTAAATTCTCCAAGAATGAGATTTACAAGCAAACAACCATGTTTTTGAGGGTAACTAAACTTACTAAATAACATGGTAAGTTACTACAAGTTTTTACAAGAACTTCAAGTTCATGATGTAGTATGATTTACATGATCTAGACTTATGATAATACTTGATTGTGTTGTTGATGTTGTTGAGGATTTAAAAGAAAATAAACACATGTTTTGAAAACATGGGAAACCTCCATTTTTAGGGGAAACTATGTCAAAATTTTTATAAATTTTGACACTTAGAAAAATATAAGTTTTTGGGAAACTTATTCCCTAAAAATGTACCTAAAACTATTTACCAAGGTTTCCCTAATTTTTGTGTTAAGAAATGCTGATTTCTTCAAGATTAAAATTGATATCAGGTATGTATATTTTTGGAATATATATATATATATATATATATATATATATATATATATATATATATATTATTGATCACCAAATTTTTTGCTAAGTGTATGTAGTATGTATTACATGTAATAGTGTATCAGGACTTGAAAATACACTAAATACTCCTAAGGAGTGAAAAGACAAAAATACACATACAACATACTTAGACAAATACAAGAGAATATATTTATGAAAATATATTACTTGATAGCATAAATAACTTGGACAAGTTATGAACATAAAATGAAGTTTGTGGATAAAATACATAATTCGGGTGAAAAATACAAGATACTTATATTTATTTTTGAGAAAATAATATAAGTAAGACAAATAGTTAAAAATATAAATTATTTTTAACACAAGAACACATATACAAAAGATAGTGACTTGAACTTGTGCGATACAAGTCTAGTGATTAACGTTAATAAAACACGTATAGGTCCCAACGCTAAATAAGCAAATCCGGTGAAGTTTACGGCGCAAGGAACACAAAGTTGTGAGTTCATGCTCCCCCTTTTCTTTTAACTGTTTTCAGTTTTATAACTTCGGGGGTGAAATACATGTTACAATGTTTACAAATGGTATGATGAATACAAGAATTGAGAAATGATACGGGAAATGATACAAGAATTGATACTAGAAATGATACGAGAAATCGTGTCACGAATAGGGTACCATAAGCACCATTAATCAACAATATACCTAGACCGCAGAACAAAAGGTTAGATCTAACGGGTTTCGGGCAACCACACTCTTGGTGAGAACGAGTACTAAGTAGTGCTTTTGTGTCTCAGAATCGACAACTAGAAAAATGCCTATGGTTTGGATGCTTCCTATGTCGTGTCACATGTTAATGGCCTTGCAACCCATTAACAACCTTGATTTATACAAGAGTACGTGATTTATACAAGAATACGTGATTATACAAGATACGCGATTATACAAGAATACGTGATTTACACAAGAATACTTGATTTATACAAGATACATACCATGATTTTCATACAAAGTATACAAACGTTCAATACAAGAACTGCATGAATTCACACCAACGTTATGTTGACGTTTTTCCAAAACTCACATGTATTTCAGGTAACTAATGTGCATGTGCGCGCGGTCTTACTCATGCTCCTGGATGTTGTTTATGTTTAATCTTAAATAAAGTTGTAAACTTTCAGACAATGTCTTGTCTCGTGATGTAAACACTTAATCTATGTTTTCAGTAATGTAATGTTTGGCATTTGAAGTTATTTTTGAGCATGTAGTATGTTTACCAATCGTATGCAATGAAAACCTTTCATGATCACATCTCGTGCTTCCGCCTAAGAAAGGGGTGTGACAGATTGGTATTAGAGCTGCGATTGTAGTGAACCAGGATTCCTTCTCGAGTCTAGACTACAATCTCTAGGATCCTTTCACGAAAACAATTTTTTCTAAAAGTTTTCATTGCATAAAACGTCCCGCGACATCCACTACCTGAAACTGTTTACAAGAGTCAAGAAAAGACACTAAGAGACTTAGGGTGCACTGGAGTAGCACTTGTCTGTGATTAAGAATTACTTGCAATTATGTGTGATAATTGATATATACATATACTAGAAATAGAATGTCACAGGTATACATGACTTTACCTGAAAACAATGGCCTATCTGAAGGAAGAGATACCATGATGAAACGAACTGTGTGGGCTGTGCAAGGAGTTACGTGATTATGGATGCATACATAATTATGGAATTCAGTGCACAAAAACCACAACAAGTCTTGTCACGTATAGATTCCCTCAGTACAAGAAAAGGTCAAACGTGAACACCCCTCCAGCCTACTAAGTTCTCTGCTGGAGTAATAATTGTTTGATGTCACTTATGTGGTTTATGCCTGTGTATATATATACTACTACTATCTCATATGACGATATCAAACAAATGTCTAACCCTATTGTGTTGTGTTCTGTCAGAACATGGCACCCAGAAGAGCTGTGAACGCTCATGACCAACCTCCTCCTCCCCCACTGCCAAGAACTGCTGAAGAGCTGAACGCTCTACTAGAAGAAAGGATCTCCGCAGCTATCGCCCAGTACGAGGCAAACCGCACCGAAGACAGTGGAGGACCGAGCAATGCTAGACGTAACGGACATGGAGATTCGTCTGGAGGAAACGCAACTCAAGGTAACCTTAAGACGGTTTGCTAAACATGGAGAAATTTATGAACGGTCTTTGTTCCATTATTTCTTTGATTGCTCACGAGTGAATTGGTTGGATCAATTACAGGCTACACCTTCAAGCAGTTTCTCGACTGCAAACCGCTGAACTACGACGGCACTGGAGGTGCAGTGGCATTTGTACGCTGGATGGAGAAGACTGAAGCCACCATCTGTATGAGCAAGTGTTCCGCAGATCAGCAAGTCACTTTTTCTACGAGATGTTTGTTGATGAAGCTTTGACTTCGTGGAACTTGCAAGTCCAAACCCTGGGTGATGATGCCGCTTATGGCCTGACTTGGGATGAACTAAAGGAAAGAATGAGAGAGAAGTATTGCTCACGTGTTGAACTCCAAAGGTTGGAGACTGAGTTCTGGCACTTGACCATGGAAGGTGCTGATATCACTGGTTACACCCGAAGGTTCCACGATCTGTCGAGGGTGATCCCCTATATGGTGACACCTGAATTTAAGCGCGTTGAACGCTACATTTGGGGTTTGGCCTCAGAATTTCGCGGCATGGTAACTTCGGCCAAACCTTAAACAATCACTGAGGCTGTAACTCTGGCTGTCAGCCTTACTGAAGATTGTGTTCGTATAAAGAAGTTATCACTGAACCCTACTGAGAAGACCGAGACGCATGCTGAGTCGTCTGGTGACAAGAAAAGAAAGCATTCGAATCTGAATCAAGCAACTCGCAACAACAACAAGGGTTTCAACAACAAGAAGCGTGACACTAACCCGCCTCAGGAGGCGAAAACTCTTGCAAACATGAATGATGCTTCTACCAAAAGATACCAAAGCACCCTGCCTAAGTGCCAAAAATGTAGGAATCATCATGAAGGAGCTTGTCGCATTCCAAGATGCGACAAATGTGGTAGGTTGGGTCATCAAACAAAAGATTGTTGGGGAAAAAGGAAGAACAGAAATGGAAACCGCAACAGTACTGGTAATAGAAACAACAGTGGAAATGGGAATGGTAACGGAAAGGGGCAAAACCAAGGATGTTATAGTTGTGGAAGCAAGGATCACTTCATAAAAGATTGCCCAAGGGGAAACAATGCTCAGGCTCGAGTGTTAGTGTAAACATCTGTAGCTTCCGTCAGTATGTAGTCATATTTTGTATTTTTATGAATAGTTTATGTTTGTATGTATGTTAGATTAGCAGAGCAGGATATGGGATGTTATTGTAAAAGTGCTGACTTATGATTGGCTATGTCAACCGATCGGACAGCCGTCCGATCGGCCAGCCCAGCCGATTAGACAGGCGTCCGATCGGTCAGCAATGCCAGCCGATCGGACAGCATCACATGCTAACCGATCGGACAGAACTTCTTCTATCCTGACTCTGCCTATAAATACCTGTCCAATCAGGTCATTTGTAACTTTTGCAACTTTGACTCTCTGGAGAACTCATGTCAGTCTGACTTTTCGAGGAACTTTTGTACTTTCATACACGTGGAATAGAAAGACCAGACAACATTTTAGAGTAGAATACTTTGTCGTATATCTGTAGTTTGATTAAATGGATTCCGCACATTAGTCAAAGCCGATTCATCTAGTTTCCGACGAACAGATCCTATCCAAGGGATCAACAAGTGGTATCAGAGCATCCAGGGAGCTGAATCGAGATCTACGACAACGAATTCACCGGAATTCGAGCTTCTTCTGCCGATTCAAGAGCCAAATTTCATCGGAAATTTGCTTTTCTTGCCGATTCGAGTCAAATTTCACTGGAAATTTGACATATTCTTCTACTTTCTACTCATTTCTAGCATTGTTTCTCTATTTGTCACCATAAAATCAGAAAAACTTAAAATTGGAAGTGATTTTACGGTTAAAATTTGACGAAACTGTTATAGATCGATTCGCAATCAGTAAAAGTATAATCCTTCAAGTTTTCATAACAAAATTCATTCAAAACTTGTTCAAATTCATCAAAAACTATGAAAAATTGTTCTGGTTTTCTGACATCAGCCGTTCGGACGACTTAGCTGATTCTTAAATTTGCTGACATCATCAATTCATTCGGAAAACTGTACGAACGACTTGAATTAGATTGCTCACAGAGAGTGTTGCTGACATCATCAGTGTTAGCCGATCGGACAGTTGACCGATCGGACGACATTGTTGTTGGTCGTTATCATTTGCTTACGTCATATTGCTAGCCGATTGGACAGACGACCGATCGGACGGTAATTGATTGCCTTTATATTCATCTGTTTGTCATCCAATCGAACAGCTGACCGATCGAACAGCTGATCGATCGTACAGCTATCCGATTAAGTGATTAGTTGTGTACCATTCGATCGAACAGTCATTCGATCCAAGTGCATTTGTGTGAAACTTTTGAATATCACAAAAATTTGTCTAAGTATTTGATAACTGTTTTAGGTACTAAAAGATGGATGAATTCATGAATCCTTTCAGTGACATGTTTGCTTTCGCGGGAAACACCGGAGATGATACTTCAAACAATACAAATGAAAATACTCCAAGTGCGAAGAAAACTCTGTCCGATTCTTTAAGTGTGGAGAGTGCATATGGTACATATAACAAACCTCCAAAGTTGATGGCGATTGAAGAATACAATAGGTGGGCCAAAAGATTTGAAGAATGGTTAAAAGCGTTTGCGTACCCAAGCTGGAAAAGTTTAAAGAATGGCTTCAATAATGGAAGACCAGATTGTGAAAATTTGACAGAAAATGAAGATATAGAGAATTTTGTTGCTGAACAAAAGTGCATTGCATTGCTTCATCAGTCTGTGAGAGACGACATAATATCTTTGATTGAGTACACAAATGCTCAAGATCTTTGGGAAAAATTGAGAGTGAAATGTGTGGGTAGTGCTGAGATAGTAAAAAACAAAAAGAAAATGTTAAGAAAAGAGTTTGATTTATTTAGCTGTTGGAAAAACGAATCTGTTTCTAAGATGATTGAAAGATTCGGGCATTTGAAGTTGGAGCTGGCAAGACACGGGGTTGTATATTCTCGAGAAGAATTAGTTGACAAATTGTTTGGCTCACTGCCGGATGAGATGGATTGGCAATACTTTGCTTTGATGTTGAAAAATATGATAAAATCGGAGGATCTGACGGTTGATCTGTTGACTGAAAGACTAGAAAGTCATGAGCTGGAGATCAAGAAATCAAGCAAAGTCAATCATTCCTCATACCAACAGAATGTGGAGCTGTACTATCGGGGAAGTATGATCCCGAAGACTGTGTCCCCTATGACAGCCTTTTCAGCAGAAAGTTCTAACCTGACAAATCCAGAAAGTTCAAACAATGGTTTTCATGGAGGATTATCATCCAATGCTCCAAGACAAGGATCATCTTCAAATACTTCAAGTCAACAGCAATCAGTTCCAACGAATCTGTTTCAATGCAACATTGCTGTGGATTTAAAGAATGGTCAAAATTTCAGTGAAGAATCCGCAAAGCAGCAAATGGTGTTCTTAGCTTCTGTGCTAGAGTCATATGAGAGCCTTGTAGCATGCAAGATTGGAAACACTAACCTCACCAAGGAGGACTACGATCAGATCGACCCGGAAGAGATGGAGTTGATCGACATCAGGTGGTGTATGGCTAGTGTAGTCCGAAGAGCCCAAAGGTTCATGGAGATTTCTGGTCGGCATTCAATTGGAGGACCGTCAACAAAACTTGGCTTTGATAAATCAAAAGTCACGTGCTTCAAGTGTAAACAAAAGGGATACTTGAAACGTGAATGTCGAAACGCACCTGCTAATGATACTGCAAATCCATTTCGTGAAGATTACTACAAAAGAGCAATCTATCATCAAAACAAATCAGAACCGCCCAGAATGAAGCAGCTTGAAGATACCTCCAAAGAAAAATCAAGAGCTCTTGCTGTCATTCATGATGACGAAGGTTTCGATTGGAGCGAACCTCTACCAGAAGAGGATGCAGTGGGATATGCGTTTGTGGCAAAGAACAATAGAACAGAAGAAGAAAAATTCGTCAACAGAAGGATGAAAGCCCAAACCAGGATGAGCAGAATCTATAACATATACAAAGAAGCTAAAAGAGCAAAGAGATGGGATGCCGACAGAGAATGTTACCTTGATCCACAAGGAAACATTGCAGTTGATCCAGATTCCATTAGTGTTGATGCTCTCATCCATCAATTTGCTGAAGAAGAAGAAGCCAGACAGAGAGAATGGTGGGGAGGTGGAGAAAAGAAAGTAGTAGAGAAAGAAGAAAAAGAAAAAGAAGCAGAGAAGAAGTCGTAGTCAAAGAAAATTGATGATGGGATTATTGATACATCACAAGAGTTTACTGCTGAAAACTTGAAGAAGATGGCTGACAAAGTTCTTGCTGCAAAAGAGCTAGAGGTAGTTTCTGGTTCTGGAACTGAGTCAAAAAGCCAGGTCAGTCAGATTGATACAAACAAAGAGTCAGGTAAGAAAGTTAAAACTGAAAGTGACTGCAAAAATTGCATGAAAAATTGCAAGGATTGTAGTACTATTGCTTACCTTAACAACAAAAAGATTGAAGATTTGACAAAAAGAGTCAGAGACGTTGAAGATCAGATCTTAAACCGTGACAAAATGTTAAAAGCTTCAAAAGAATGATCAAAAGAGTTAACTGAGAAAATTGAAAGTGATAAAAGTGACATAGAAAGAATTAGGAAAGAAAATGAAAAATTAATTCATGAAAATCGTCACCTTTCAGAAAATTTTGAGAAGCTAAAACGAACGGCTAAAGATTCTGATGAAAGAAATGGTAAGACAACCAAAGAAAATCTTCAACTATCAGGAGTTTTTAGGGTGAAAGAAGAGTTAATCAACCAACAACTGGATGAAATTGCTATGTTGAAGCTTCAGTTTCATGAAGCTAAAATTGAAAATGAACGCATCCAGTTGAAACTGAACAGTTACAACTCCGCAAGCTTTGTGTTACAACACATTGTTCCCAAACCCATCGGGAAAAACAAAGCAGGCGAAGATGTATACTTTGATGGAACTGGGGTTGGGTTTCATCAGGTTCCACCACCAGTTCTAAATAATTTTTCAAAGAAAAAATCAGGTTTGGTTAATGATGAAGAAGTTAATGAGGTTACACTTCCAGACACGATTGATGTCACATTTACCAGATCATCTGATGAAGATAGTGTCCAGTCTGAAATTGTTAAAAGTATGGCTGAAAATGTGTTAAAATCTGAAAGTGACACTACTGAGGATGATGAATGTTTTTTGGACAAATATATTCCAAAATCAAAATCCAAAAACAACTTAAGTGAAGAACCACATCTTGTGATGTACAAGATGGCAGGATCAGATAAGTTGTATTCGGATCGTGATTTTCCTTTGGAGAATGTGAATGTTGGAAAATTGAGGAATGTCTTCAAATTGATAGAAATTGATGTGTCTGAAATTGAAGGTTTGAAAACTGCGAAAAGACAAATGAATTTTGAAAAAGATAAAGCTTACTACAAGAAACCTGTTGTTCCACCACGTTTTTATAAAAAAAAAAACAAAACAAATGGTCGGGTGGATATCAGGGTGGTAAGAATTATCAGAAAAAGAATGTTCAAAAGAGAAGATTTGCTGAGAAAAAAGGTGTTTGTGAAAAGTTCAAGTTCGAGCTCACTTTCTGATGAAGAATCTAAATTTTTTTCAAAATCAAACAAAGAGTTCTTTGAGAAGAAGGCCTCACAGCCTCAGTCTGAAGGCACAAGTCGGGTAGTTGACACCCGGACATGCTTCAAATGCAATCAAGGTGGACATATTGCAAGAAAGTGTACCAACTTGAAACCTAAGTCTGAAGTTGTTAAGAGTCAGAAAAAGAAAGACGATGCAAAAGGAAAAGGTCCAATGGTTGTTGAGAATAAAGTTTTGAAAAATGAAAACACAAAAATCAAAACTGAATCCGTAAAAAGTGTGGTAATTAAAAATGACAAATTTTTACAAACGAGTTGCCTCATCTTAACAAACATGGAAGCTAAAATGCGTTGAAAAGAAAGCAAATTCTCCAAAACCAAAGGTGTCTGAGACTGAAAAATCATCATCTTCAACCAAGAAGATGTATGTACCTTTGGATTTATATGAAAAACGAGAAAAGTAAAAATCGACTTCTGAAAAAAAGTATGTGGTAAAAAAAGACCAATCATCTAGTCAACCTCCGAAAAAGGATTTCTCTTTATACAAAGAGGTTGAGATTGGGTCTGTGCACCATTATATACTACAACAACTCACATCAATGTCAAAAGAGGCTTGGGTGGCATCAAAATCTAATTAAGTGTTTTTGATATGTGCAGGGGCTTCCATGATCCGTTTCACGTTGGATTATGGATAGTGGAGCTTCTCGGCACATGACAGGGGAGAAAACCCTATTGATGTTAGAGGGTTTAACGGAGGTTACGTGGGCTTTGCAGGAAATCAAGGAGGACGTATAATTGGTGAAGGAAATCTATCTAATGGCATTGTCACGTTTGAAAGAGTAAATTACATCGCAGAGCTTGAAAACAATCTTCTAAGCATCTCTCAAATCTGTGATCGCATGTATACAACGCATTTCACGGATAAAGAATGTTTGATCTTGAAACCAGGGTTTGTTGTCCCCGAAGAGTGGATTATCATGAGAGCACCTAGATTCAATGACCTGTACGTATTAGACATGAGTACAACAACTACTTCAATGGGTCAGGCTCATTGTTTCATGTCTCAAGCCACTGAAAAAGAGTCACAGTTATGGCATCGAAAGATGGGGCATATTCACCAGCGAAAAATGAACTACTTGGTTCATAATGACTTAGTCAACGGAGTTCATTTGAAAGGTTTTCATCTGGAAGGAGAATGCATTGGCTGCATCAAAGGCAAACAAAAGAAGAAATCTCATCCACATAAGCAAGTTAATTCTGTTTCTAGACCGTTGGAGAGGATACATTTGATCTTTTTGGTCCAGTAAACGTCAAAAGTATTACTGGTGATCTCTACTGTCTAGTAGTAACAGACGATTATTCAAGGTTTTCATGGGTATCATTTCTGAAGACAAAGGATGAGACTTT